>JAAFCE010009125.1:6183721-6325878 GCA_013389805.1 Trigoniulus corallinus | reverse complement strand
TCCTGTCCAGACAACGTCATAGACAAACACGACAGTGGTGTTGTCCAAACTGGGGCAAGAAAAAGTCACCCCTTTTAGTCGCCTCTTACGACATGCAGGTACGCAGTGTGCCTATTCTACCCCGGGCACACACGTGGAGTGACAGGAGGAAAGATAGTAGGGACACCCCCCACTACTGCCATGGGACATGTGTCCTTTGTTGGTCCACCCAAGCTCTCTGGCCAACGGCAGAGAGCGCGGGGTGGTTTCATGCCCAAAGTGGGGCACAATGGGGATTCCTCCTTCGAGATGGAGGAGGACGAACCAATTGAAGGCGTTTCTCCCTTTTCTGCAGTGGGACGGAGAAAAGGAGAAAAGTCCACTTGATGGTAAATTTCCTACACTGGAACTGTCGAGGGTCTTCCCACAAGAGGGACGAGATCAAACTGATGATCTCGAGGCACAACCCCTTCTGCATCTACCTCCAGGAGATCCTGTGTCGAAGTGATACCCCCATGTCGTTACGGGGGTACACTGTATATGCAGACACCCGGCAGCAAGGAAGCCACCCTGTGGAAGGGGTGGCTAACCTTATCCCGAATGGGTGCATGCATGTGCCAGTGGCTCTGCAGACGCTTCTGCAAGCATTGGCGGTCTCATTGCAACTGGCTGTGCCCACCACTCTATGTCACCCTCTACATGCCACCTGGGATTGATATCCCATGGGCAGACCTCGACTCCCTCAGCGCCCAGCTTCCAAGACCCTTCTTGATTATGGGTGATATTAATGCCCATAATTCCCAATGGGGCTCGGACAGTCACAATCCCCGAGGGCGCCTTGTGGAACAATGGGTGTCACACAATGGCCTCATTGTTCTCAACACAGGTGCCCCCACACATATAATCACTGCCACTGGTGGCCTGTCATGCATAGAACTTCCCATCTGCTTTCGCTGCTTCCAATTCCGTCCTACCGAGGCCAACCGTATTGACTATCTCCGGGCCCGGGCATATGCCCGACGGGTGATCACGGAGGCCAAACACTCCTCATGGAGTCAGTATGTCTCCTCACTTACCCATCACACACCCTCCAAGAAAGTCTGGGAAAAGCTGAGAAAGATCCAATGCAGATATTTACCATCATGTGGCTCCGGTCTCCTTGTACAAGGGAGACATTGCCTACTGCCGTGTGAAGTGGCTGAGGAACTAGGAAGGACGTTTGCAGCCGTCTCCAGTTTCCAGCACTACACGGCAGCATTTATGCAGTCCAAACTAGCTGCAGAACGCCACCCACTTAATTTTGCTGGGGGTTTCGCTGAGGGGTATAGCAACCCATTTACCCCTTTGGAGCTCCAGGCAGCTCTAGCAAGAGCCAGGGATACTGCCCCTGGACCAGATGGCATCCACTATCAAATGCTACGACACCTACCAGAGAAAGGCGTTAGATACCTCCTTGAGGTATTAAATTATATCTGGCAGCAGCATGAAATCCCTGCAGGTTGGCGAGAGGCTACTATAATCCCACTGCAAAAACCCGGGAAGGATAGTAGCCTTCCAACAAATTATAGACCCATCTCATTGACGAGCTGTCTTTGCAAAGCCATGGAACGAATGGTTAATTGGCGCCTGGTGTGGTATCTGGAATGGAACCACCTTCTTGTCGATGCCCAATGTGGTTTCCGTGCTGGCAGGTCTTCGGTGGATCATCTGATCTCACTGGAGACTGCAGTACGTGAGGCCTTTCTCCACAGAAAGCACTTAGTGGCTGTCTTCTTTGATGTGGAGAAGGCATATGATACCACATGGCGCCATGGTCCCACAGCACCCTACACTCCCGGCCATCTTTAGTAACACTATGAGATGGCCATTCAACAGCTGCCCGGGGGGTTCCCCCTCTATTCAGTGTGCGGTGGATGGACGGTCTTACCAGCATGGGTGTGACTCTACCTAGGGTGCAGCCTGTACTGACGGCCTCTGTACCATCCATAGACAGTGCCAGAGCCTTGTTGCCAGAGCCTTGTTAGCTTTGCTGCTTGCAGCATTACCCAAAACCAGTACTGATAGGCCAGTGTGCCAACAAGAGTTTGGACGACACTCTTGAACCTGTCGAGGCCAGATGGGTCGAAGGATGGTTCCTCGGTGGGTTGGTCAGTCTTTACAACTGGTCATCTCATAGGGGGCCACCTTCCAGGCGTCGCCAGTGTCTTAACTGCAGAACTCACAGCTCTCCACAGGGCACTGGAGCTCATCCAAGTATTGAATGAGAGACACTTTGTTGTTGCGACTGACTCCTTATGCTCCCTTCAGCTGTTGCACACCCTATATGGCAGACATGCCATTGTCCAGGGTGTGCACAGATTGCTGCTTGTGATTCGTAAGCAGGGCAAGACAGTGTTGTTCATGTGGGTCCCGGGGCATGTTGGCATCATGGGCAATGAGAGGGCGGATGCATATGCCCGTCAGGTGGCCCACTTGCCAGATATACCTGACACTGCTGTCCCCTCCTCCGATGCTCTCCCGATGGTGCGGCAGGCCATCCATGAACAATGGCGGGCCCAGTGGTTTGCGGAGACCACCAACAAACTTTGCACACTGTGCATCGTGCCGCCAGTCGCAGAGGAAGAAGGTTGTGCATGCTCGGCTTCGGATCGGTCACACGTTCCTCACCCACTCCTACATTTTACAGGGTGAGGACCAACCATGGTGTGACTTCTGTTGGGAGCCGCTCACAGTGGCACACATCTTTAGTCACTGTGAGAGATACCGTGAAATGAGATACCGTCTGGGAGTCAGTCGTGAGCCTTCCACCTTACTTGGGGATAACCCTCAGGGGGTGGAGAGCTTGCTTGTACCCAATTTGACATATTTATAGCATTCTTGTATTGTTATGGCTTTTGCCTTTTTATGTCTGTGTTGGTTTTGGTTTTTGCCTTTTTATGTCTGTGTTGGTTTTTGCTTTTGCCTTTTTATCTCTGTGTTGGTTTTGGCTTTTGCTGCTTTTACTGTTGTGTCCTTATTGGCTTTTGCCACTTTTATTGTTTTGTCTGTTTGGGCTTTTGCCACTTTTATTGTTTTGTATGTTTTGGCTTTTGCCACTTTTATTGTTATGTCTGTTTAGGCTTTTGCTGCTTTTATTGTTATTTCTGTTTTGGCTTTTGCCGCTTTTATTGTTGTCTGTTTTGGCTTTTGCCGCTGTTATTTTTAATGTCTGTTTTGGATTTTGCCTGTACTTATATACTATATTTAATTGGCTATTGCCTTTTTTATTTTTATTAGTTTTAGTGGGCTTTTGCCCTTATTTATTGCCATCATGGTGGGATGGCCATTTACACCCCCACCATGGTGATTGTCTCTCTGGGCCCTAATGGCCATTTTAGTCGATGGGCGCTAAAACAAAATCAAACAAACAAACAAACTGAAAGCTAAGTACTCTGTTTTCTTTATGTTCACTTTCAGGCCCCCGTTTGCCATTGCTGTTGTAATGTTCTATAAACCCTGTTGAACTTCTTCTTGGGACTCCTGTACCCTTCCTACATGGGGGGGGGGGCCCATTCACCTATCCCTGTCAGCAGGTCATTCATTGCCAAAGCAAATACATATGGGCTGAGAACTGATCCCTGATGACGCCCTACCTTCACCTTAAAGCTACTGGTATTCCCCCATGCCATTCTCACCCTAGTGGCATAACCATCATACATATCCTGTATTATTCTGATATGCCCTTCATCCACTCCCTTTTTTCTCAGAACATCCCATACCACCTGTCGTGGGACACTATCATAGGCCTTTTCTAGGTTAACAAAGATTGCATGCAGGCCCTTCTTTACTGCTCTATGTTTCTCCACCATCCGCTGTAGAATGAAAATGGGTTCCATTTTCGGCCTTCCAGGCATAAACCCAAACTGGTTTCCTTGGGCACTAGTAACATTTCTGAGGTGACCCTCTATGACTCTCTCCAACAGCTTCCTAGAATAGCTCATTAGCTTTATGCCTCTATAGTTCACACAGTCCTGAGAATCATATTTGCCCTTGAACAGTGGGACAATCCAACTCTCCCACCATGCAGATGGCATTTGGTCACCATTGGCTATTTCATTAAAAAGCTTCCCCAGCCATATAATTCCTGTGGTCCCCAAGCTATGCCAAAAATCAATGGAAATCTTATCAGGACCTATGGCTTTGTGCCCTTTCATCTTATGCAGGGCCCTGAGCTGAGGTGGCAGGGGTGTCGTACATGACCCTCTCACTGGTATCTGCATTTAAGAGATTGCTGTAATATTCCTCCCACCTCTTTATTACCTCCCCTGGCTGGAATAGGACCCCCACCATTCCTATCCTTGATCGTTATGGCCCTGGTGATTTCCTTACTACTTCTATCTCGGGTCTTGGCTAGTAAAAAAATCTTCCTGCTCACCTTCCTTAGTCCCAAAGCTCTCATATAAAGCTTCATACTTATGGCGTTTGGCCTGGGCAATGGTCATCCTAGCATGTTTTTTTGCCTGTATACACTCGGTCTTTGAACCCTGGTCCCCCATCTCCTGCCACCTATGAATATTTTGTTTGGGTTTTAGGGTCCATCGACAACAAGGTCATTAGGGCCCAGAAGGACAGTAACCATGGTGGGGGTGTAAATGGCCATCCCACCATTATAACAATAAATAAGGACAAAAACCCCTAACAATAATAAGAATAAAAAGACAATAGCCTAATAAATAATGCAAAAAAGAAAGAACATAACAATAAAAGTGGCAAAAGCCAAAACAGAAATAACAATAAAAGCGGCAACAGCCAAAAAAGACATAACAATACACACGGCAAAAGCCAAAACAGACACAGAAATAAAAAGGCAAAAGCCAAAACAGACAATAATAAACGTGGCAAAAGCCAAAACAGAAAATACACGTGGCCAAAGCCAAAACAAACATATAAATAAAAGGCAAAAGCCAAAATAATACAAGAATAAATACAAAAACTGTCTAAAAAACCGAGTATAAATCAAGTCAAAAAACAATCCATGTATAATTCAAATTGTGTGAAAGAGGCCAGCCTCTTTCACAAATACAGTGACCTCTCCACTGCCTGGGGGTTATCCCCAAGTGAAGTGGGGAGCTCTGGACTGACTCCCAGTCACCATCTAAGCTCTCGGTATCTCTCACAGTGACTAAAGATATGCGCCACTGTGAGAGGCTCCCAACAGAAGTCACACCATGGTTGGTCCTCACCCCCTAAAATGTAGGAATGGGTGAGGAAGGTGTGACTGATCCGAAGCCGAGCAAGCACAACCTCCTCCCTCCGTGACTGGCGGCATGAGGACACCCAGTGCTCTGGAGTGTCCTTCAGTGTGCGGGGTTTATTGGTGGTCTCCACAAACCACTGGGACCGCCATTGATCATGGACGGCCCGCTGCACCACTGGGAGAGCAGCTGACGCTCACAGCTGAGCAGCTGACGCTCAATGCTGTGCATCGTGGCAGCCCGGTACCTGATAGAAAAGTCGTCCACAAAGAGGGACGACTTTACCGAGGGGTAAACGGAGGATGGAAGGCCATTCACTGCAACAGCAAAGAGCGTCACACTCAAGACGCTCCCCTGTGGGACACCGTTGTCCTGCAGGAAGGCCGAGGAGTAGGTGTTACCCACATGAACTCTGAAGGTCCATTCGGACAAAAAGCTATAGAGGAAGATGGGCAGATTACCCCTGAGCCCCCACTGGTGCAAGGTCTCCAGTATACCATGGCGCCATGTGGTATCATATGCCTTCTCCACATCAAAGAAGACAGCCACTAAGTGCTGTCTGTGGAGAAAGGCCTCACGTACCGCAGTCTCCAGTGAGATCAGATGGTCCACCGAAGACCTGCCCGCACGGAAGCCACATTGGGCATTGGCTAGAAGGTTGTGCCGTTCCAGATACCACACCAGGCGCCAATTCACCATGCGTTCCATGGATTTGCAAAGACAGCTCGTTAATGAAATGGGTCTGTAATTTTCTGAAAGGCTACCATCCTTCCCACGTTTTTTCAGTGGGATGATAGTAGATGCTGCTGCCAAATATAGTTTCATACCTCAAGGAGGTATATAACGCCTTTCTCTGGTAGGTGTCATAGCATTTGATAGTGGATGCTCTTGCTAGAGCTGCCTGGAGTTGTTATACCCCTCAGCGACACCCGCAGCAAAATTAAGTGGGTGGCGTTCTGCAGCAAGTTTGGAATACATAAATGCTGCTGTGTAGTGCTGGGAACTGGAGACAGCTGCAAACGTCCTTCCTAGTTCCTCAGCCACTTCACACGGCAGAAGGCAATGTCTCCCTTGTACAAGGAGACCGGAGCCACATGATGGTAAATATCTGCCTTGGATCTTCCCCAGCTTTTACCAGACTTTCTTGGAGGGTGTGTGACGGGTAAGTGAGGAGACATACTGACTCCATGAGGAGCGTTTGGCCTGCATGATCACCCGTCGGGCATATGCCCGGGCTTGGAGATAGTTGATATGGTTGGCCTCGGTAGGACGAGATTTGAAGCAGCGCAGGGCTCGTCGGCGAGCCCGAACCGCACTCCGACAATCCTCCGTCCACCATGGCACCCGTGCTCGTGGTGGGTTACACGAGCTCTGGGGGATGGATGCCAATGCCGCCACAACCAACACTTCTGTGAAGTGACTCACTAGGTCGTTTACCCCATCAAAATCACACAGTGGGCAAAAGTAGATATGGCGGGCAAACTCATCCCAGGCCGCCCGACGCAGACACCACCGTTGTTGGGTGTTGGGTTAATGCCCCATCTCCACTGCTAATCTTGATGGGGAAGTGATCACTTCCACAAGGGTCTGACAAGACCTCCCACTGCAAACCTGGTGCCAACCCAGGAGAGCAGATGGAAAGGTCTATGCATGACAGGCCACCAGTGGCAGTCATCATATGTGTGGGGGCACCTGTGTTGAGAACAATGAGGCCATTGTGTGACACCCATTGTTCCACAAGGCGCCCTCAGGGATTGTGACTGTCCGAGCCCCATTGGGGATTATGGGCATTAAAATCACCCATAATCAAGAAGGGTCTTGGAAGCTGGGCGCTGAGGGAGTCGAGGTCTGCCCATGGGATATCAATCCCAGGTGGCATGTAGGGGGGACATAGAGTGGTGGGCACAGCCAGTTGCAATGAGACCGCCACTGCTTGCAGAGGCGTCTGCAGAGCCACTGGCACATGCATGCACCCATTCGGGATAAGGATAGCCACCCCTCCCACTGGGTGGCTTCCTTGCTGCCAGGTGTCTGCATATACAGTGTACCCCCATAACGACATGGGGGTATCACTTCGACACAGGATCTCCTGGAGGGAGATGCAGACGGGGTTGTGCCTCGAGATCATCAGTTTGATCTCGTCCATTGTAGGAAATTTACCATCAAGTGGACTTAGGCGGCTTGTTTCTATTCCTCCCTTTTCTCCGCCCCACTGCAGAAAAGGGAGGGACGCCTTCAATTGGTTCGTCCTCCTCTATCTCGAAGGAGGAATCCCCATCGTGCCTAACATTGGGCATGAAACCACCTCATGCTCTCTGCCGTTGGCCAGAGAGCTTGGGTCGACGAAACAAGGACACATGGCCCACGGCAGTAGTGGGGGGGTGTCCCTATCTTTCCTCCTGTCACACCCACCGCCCCCTCCGTGGAGGAGGTTGGCTGGGCTGGGACAGGGAGGGAGGTCTTCAAGGGAGATGCCTCTCTTTGAGGAGTGGCATCTGGGGCCTCCAACGAAGCTGGCACCGCCATTATTGGGGGGCCCATGAATGGGCCAGAGGCGGTGGTGGAGCTGGAATAAGCCATGGAAATGGGGTCGGAATCCATCTGGCAGCCAATGCTTGCACAAACCGGCACCCGATGGACCCCGAGAGGGTGTTAAACGGATGAGAGGGGGAGCTGAGGTAGGGTGTCCATCTGGTTACAGACAGAGAACACAGCAGCTGCCTTTGCAGCACCTGCATAGGCCGCCATGAATCCTGAAAGCTGATACCCTTCTGGACACGCAACTCCTGGATCGAACGTTCCTGCAGCCAAGTGGGGCAATCCCGAGAAGAAGCAGGGTGGTTGCCCTTACAGTTTATACAAAAAGGTGCAGTCTTACAAGACTAAGGGGAGTGGTCACCCTGTCCACAAGTGCCCCACAATGGCCTTGGCAGAACACGAATTCTGTCCATGGCCATATTGCTGGCACTTGAAGCCCTGGAGTGGGCTCGGGATGAAGGCACGTACAGGCAAGCAGAGGTAGTCAGCCATGATGTACTCTGGCACCTTGGGCCTACCAAAAGTCATCACCAAGGTGTCAGATGGGCGGGATTCTCCATCCCGACTGAGGCGCGGCGGACAGCCACCTCACCCTGGTCCTTAAGCTCTTTGCTATTTTCTCTTCTGATTCCCTGCATAGGTCAGGGCACCGCACCACACCTCTACTGGTGTTTAAGGTGCGATGGGGTTCGACCACAACGGGGATGTCACCGAGCTTCTGCATTTTTAGTAATGCATCGTCTGGTGGGGGGCAGATGCCTCCACCAACAAGAGGCCATTGCGCAGTTTCTTGACTGAGGTCACATCACCAGCAATGCCCTTGATGCCTTTGGTGAAAAGGAAGGGTGATGCCTTCCCCAAGGCTGCACCATCCTCCCTATAGATGGAAATAAACCGGGGAGGATAGGAAGAAGGTATGGATGGTTGTTTGACTGCACCTAAAATCTTAGATGCAGGAACATGCTGTGCATCAGTGGTGGAACCCTGCACCTTACGTCTAAGAGGTCGTTGCCCCTTGTTAAGGGCAGGTACCTCCTTTGTGCTATCCCAAAGGATCCTACTAATCAGACGGATGAGTTGGCCAGCCCCCCCCCAATCACTTTACCGCTGGGTACCAATAAAGTTGAAGGGTAAGGTTTACAGAACCGTCGTTAGGCCGGCTATGCTGTATGGGTCAGAGTGTTGGGCAGTTAGAAAGAATCATGAACAGCAAATGCAAGTGGACGACATGCGAATGCTGCACTACATGAGTGGGGTGTCACGATCTGACAGAATTAGAAACGATTACATTAGAGGTAGCTTGGGTGTGGGAGAGATTGTGGAGAAGATGAGAGGGAACTGGTTGAGGTCGTATGGGCATGTGATGAGAAGGGGAGAGGAGGAGCTTATTAGGTCCATTATGGGACTGCAGGTGGTTGGGGGCACCAGAGGTAGAGGAAGACCAAGGTGCAGGTGGGAGCAGGTGGTGCAAAGGGACATGGAGGTGTGTGGGGTGGAGGGGGACTTGGTGGGGAATAGGTGAGAGTGGAGGAGTAGAACTCACAGACCCGACCCTGCCCCATGTGGGAGGAGGGTGAGATGATGATGATGATGATGATGATGATGATAAGACAAGACCTGATATTTCATATGCAATAGATGTCTTTTTCTAGATTTTAGGAAAATCCAGCAATCCAACATTGGAATGGCTGTATTGAATCTTGGAGTTCCTCCAGTGAAGTAAATTGTACATATTAGATTTAAGTAATTTGAAGAATTTAAAAATATACTCATATTCAGATGCAGATCTCAGAAATCTACAATGTAACATTATGATGTAACATTATCAAACATGGAAGCAGAATATGTGGCCTTGGGAAAAACAGCAAATGATACCTTGCAGATGTAAGAGATATGGGGTGAAGTGGAAAAAATTTTACAACTACCAGAAGAAGAAAGGACTTTATTTTGTGATAACCAATCAAATTTAAATTTTAGCAAATATGCATTTGAAAATAAGAAAAATAGACATCTTAATGTGAAATATAAATATCTTAGACAATTCCTGTATATGAATGAAAAATATTAACTTTTGAATATGTAAAATCAAAAGGAAATTCAGTTGATTCACTTACAGAGGTCCAGAGTAAGAACAGTCTAAAGAATTTTTTAAGTTCTTAAGTGAGTAAATTTTGTGAAAATGTGCTGGTTGATAAGATTATGTGAGGTATGCAACCAAATATGTAAAGATTGCAATGCCAGGTCAACCACTCTATGTATATATCATATATATGTATATATCATGTCAATTTCGCATACATACGCATTTGGTGTATGAAAATTTGGCATATGACAATTTGGTATACACACAAATTTGGTGTACGACAATTTGGCATACATACCGATCTCTTGGGCGCACACATTTGTTCAAAATTGCAACTGGCAGTGGCAGATCCAGGATTTTCGTTGGGGGGAGGATGGGTTCAGCTAATACAGGGGGGTTGAGCTAAACCTCACATATTATGCAAATATAAGTTTATATGTGCATGGGAGGGGTTGCAACCCCAAAACCCCATTCTAGATCCATGCATGGTCATAAAAGTCATTGCAACGGTCCCATATAACACAGTTGGGTTTGTTTGTGTTTTAGGGCCCATCGACTTCAAAGGTCATTAGGGCCCTATAACACAGTTATGGTAGGCATTCATTGTTCTATTACCTTGCAATTACAGTTGTTATGACCATTGCAATTTTGAACAAATTTGGGCACCCAAGAGATCGGTATGTACGCCAAATTTGTATGTATGCCAAATTATATATGGGCCAAATTGTCATACGCCAAATTTGTATGTATGCCAAATTGTCATGCGCCAAATTGATGCAGACCCATAAATGGCTTTGGAATGTATTGTAAAGTCAGTACATGCATGTTCTCCTACAGAGCATGTTGTCTTGTGCTGTAAATTAAAGTAAATTATAAACTTCTTTATGCATGATGCCATTTGAATTTTATGAACATGCATGCACACACTGTACTCTGGAAGGGGCAATGGGGGTGCTTAGGGCCAGGGGGAAACAGACCCTACATATGGGAGAATCAAAATTCAATAACCCTTTCTCCTTATTATGTCAAATAGATATTTTGAGCATTGAACCCCATTTTGATCTGATAGTTACTTTGTATTAATTTCAATCACTCAAAATCCAATAACCCTTTCTCCTTGATATGTCCACTACATGTTTTGAGCATTGAACCCGTTTTTGAATATTGTGCACTGTTGGTCAAGATTATCTTGGAAACATTGATTTCAATCTATCACTCCACTTTAACAAACCAATGGGAATTGGGAGATATTGTATGTGCACACCTAGAAAATGTATATATATGAACAAAAAACTCAGAAAAGACATATCATTTCCCAGTAAGGGAGAGAGACACATTCCTCTCCCAGTGAGTGAAGGAGAGACACATGAAGAGAGAATAATGAACATTACCTAATGTTTAAAAGAAAGTATTTGTGAAACAGAAAATTGTGGAAACCAAAACTGAAAGTATTATACTGTGTGAAACTTGTGAAACCAAAAACTGAATTTATTTTACTGTGTGAAACTGAACTGATGAATAATGCTACTGAATAAAAACTTAACTAAATTTAAAAATGAAAAGGCATTGTGTGAACTTAATGATGGAACTTCGGCCTATTTTCCATTAAGGCCACTCAAAACTTTATTGAATGTTACAAACAGCATCTCATCATGAGGATCTACAGGAGGACCACATCTACAAACCATGTCCAGGATCATCAGCTGCATATGTAAGAAACTCAAATTTTTTTTCTAACTAAATAAATTTAATCTCTAGTTAAACAAAAGGAACAGGAATATGAGAAATAAAACAAATTTAAGTGAGATAAGGAATTAGTTAGTATCTAACAATCAAGCCCACATTGCCTTTGGACCAGGAGAGCCCCATCACACAGACGACAGGCATTCCACCCAGATTCAACATACCACTGAACTAAAGGAACCATGGTATGGCTCAAAAACAAGTCCCAACGTGTCACAGTCACCTGGCCAATGGGTAGCCCAGAAACGTCAGAGGGGTTTGAGTTTGAGGGGTAGGCGTTTTGGCAGTCACCTCATAGAGGCATCCATTAAGTTCCCATTGGTGCCACCGTGGGATCACTACAAAACTAGCATTGAAGAAGCAAGATCCTCTCCCAAAACGTCAGCTCTTGCCACCAAAAAGATAAGAAGTTTGTGTTTTATTGCTGTTGAAATTGTTTTTGGAATTTAATTTTTTTATTTCGTTATATTTGACTAGCCATTGCTTTAACACTTTTTCAGTGATCTGCAAGGCCACAGAGGAAGTGGACTGAACAACCTCTGATGTCATCTAAACACCTACTGCCAATAAGCTACTTCAGTAGGATTGGACCTCTACTCAGGATGCTGGTGGTATGTTATTTTTAATTTTTGTATTCTGTTGTTAGTTGCAGTATATCCCCCAGCATCCCCCCACTGACAACTTACCAGCTTAGCTAATATTCCTATGGGTTCCAGATGCCTGGCTGGGGTGACTCCAGCCAGAGCATGTTTGGTGGACCCACAGACCCTACCATGCCACAGGCGGGATACAGGTATGATGATGATTATGATACTGGTCTTGAAGCCCCTGTTTGTTTCATTGACAGCCATCAAGCCAGGACATGGCCCAAACTTTGCCAGACACACCAGCAAGTCACCCCCCCTTTTGTGTCACCTTTTATGACATCCAGGGAATAGTGTCAATTCTACACCAGGTACAAGCAGGGCGTTTCGTCCATGGGAGCTATTTTATTTCACTTCCCCCTTACCCATGCAATGGTGGGCTAAGTAGCCATCCCCTGAAAGTGCTATGGGAACTCCTCTATCCATCACCTGGGGATGCACCATGTAGCAGTTCACTCTGCCCATGGACCCTGATCACTGAAGTTAAACAATGAAATCCCAGTTAGTACTAACATGGGTGGCAGCTTGGAAAAACTGCATACCACTAATAACCAAAAAAATCGCTGAATTAGTGTAGTATCTGTGAAGCCTCTGTATCAGAACTATGCAGTGGGCAAGGCTCTCATGTCCTTGTGCCCTTGTGGTTGGAAGGCCCTAAAACACAAACAAATGTGGACCCTGTATGGGATTCATGTCATCATTATGGGTGTACACAACTTGCTTCATACCATTTGTAAGCAGGGTTAGGCTGATTTTCACGTGAGTCCTGCGGCATGTCAGCATCATCGGAAAAGAGAGAGTAGAGGTGCATTCCTCTCATGTGACCCACCTGCCTGAAGAAAATACCTCAGCTGTTCCTCCCCTTGATACTCACAAATGTTTTGCCAGGCCGTTCATGGGTTGCAGTGGCCCCAGTGATGTGTGGGGACATCTAATACTGCATTTATACACTTGCGAATGAGGCAAGGCAAAGGGTGAGGCAAGTCATGACATGAATGTGCAGGGAGCAACGCAAGCCCAGTTAGTACTGACATGGGTGGTCGCTTGGGAAAGCTGGTTACTGCTAATACCCAATAATCGTCGCATTAGTGTAGTGTCTGTGCAGTATATGCATTAGAACTATACAGTGGACGGGTCTCTAATGACCTCGTAGTTGACGGGACCTTAAACTCCAACAAACAAATGAATGTGCAAACCGCATTCATCATTCACTTCATGATTTGCTTTGCTATTCATGGCGCTCACGTTGAAAGCAGTTTTTTGACACGAGTCAAATGGCGTGTGATGAAGCGATTGGAGAATGGCCATCTCGAAAGATACCCAGGGGGTGTGTGAATAGTCATTCGCATCAAAAGCATCATCAAGTGATTAACCATGTGTAAATGCAGCATAACAAACTACACATAATTACGGATTCCCCTGAATATTGGCGTCCTCCTGCCATCTATCATTGAGGGAGGAGATTGTTCTTGCCCAGTTATGAATCAGACACACCTTCCTCCCCCACTCCCACTTACTGTGGGGTGAGGAGCAACCATGGTGTGATTGCTATTTGGAACGTCTCACAGAACCACATACTGTATCTCCAGTCACTGTGAGAGATACTGTGAGCTCTGTTATCAACTGAGAGTCAGTCCACAATCATCACCTCCCTTGAGGATGACTTTGTCTTTGTCAATCTCCTTCACAAATTTTAGCGTGTTTTTATGATGAGGGAATCGTTTGGCCTTAATTTTATGTCTGTTTTGGCATAATGCTTTATATCTCTGCGTCCATTTTATCTTTGTGGCCGTTTTGGCTTTTGCCTTTTTATGATAATTTCTCTAATTGGGGTTTTTCCATTATTTATTCTCACCAAGGTGATAGGGCACTTTACACCCATATAGTCTTATGTCTATCTGGGCCTTAGTGATAATTATAGCTGGCGGGCCTGACGCATCAACAACAACCCCAAATGTACCAATCATCATCATCATACCCCCTATCCTGCCTGTGGCAAGGTCGGGTCCGTGGGTCTATTGAATATGTTGGGGGCCCGTCTGGAACCTGCAGGAATATTCGCTGGTTGTCTGTGGAGGGATGCCGGCCTACCTCACTGTTCCTACACTGGATTATGGAACCAAAATAGAAATTTTGGCAGGATGGCTCATGCCATCCCTAAATCTGCAAATAAGTCAGATATTAGAGAAAATCTATACTTTCTTCTTCCAGTTCAACTTTTTATCTAGATGATATCCGGGTCTTGCATAAAATGCAACATGCTTTATCAATGGGAGACCATGATTTGAGAGTAACTTGGGTCAAGTTGGAGGAACCTTTTGGTATTTAGTAGCCTATAGCTATAATATTGCTAAGTCGATGTACTTTAAGTTTATTGCTCTACATATTGTGAGGACAACATTTTATGCATATGATCTATTTGTAACTCCGAATGAGAAACTTAAATTTTGAATAAAAGTTTTCTTTTCGGCTTTCCTAAATTCAACGTATATAATATCACACATTTTGCAAATTCACAAAATTCCAAGACGGTGCCTGGTATGAGAAAATGAGCAACAAATTGAAAAGAGAGATTCACATCCAGTACTGTATACTGATGTTTACTCATCAATACTCACCATGAAAACTAAAACCTTGGAATTTAGCAATGAGTTTATTGAATGAGTTTTAAACCACTTGCCATTTTCACTATGAAAGGAAATGCCAACGCAAAAATTCATTCTACTTCTGAAAACATCATAACTGTGTATTTGAATACAAAGTAGCCTAGAGCATGCTTATGATCATAAAACCCACACATGAAGTTTGCACGATTTGCACCTCGGGAGAATTATGTGAAGAATACTCCTGTCAATGTTTATAAATGAAAGTAAGTATAGAAACATAAAACCGTTCTTGTTGTAATTCGAAACATACATTTGATCACATTCTTTGCGTTCCCTGAAATATAAATTGTTTAATTCAAGCAGATGTTTCATTCCAACTAGGTTGTGGAGACGTAATGTTTTGTTTATGTCTGCATCAGGGAATTCTCTTTCATGTCAGAAGAATCGCGCTTGAGCTCTAGGTAGCGGCAAATTGCGTTGGACACAGGAGTTCTACTCTGAACAATGAAGTTAAGCAGCATAACCCCAGCTAGTACTGACATGCGTGGCCGTTTGGGAATACTGCTGCAAAAATCGCAGCATTAGTCTCTTCATAAGAACTATGCTATGGGCGGGGTTATAATGACCTTGTAGATGAAGGGCCCTGAAACACCAACAAACAAAAACGCTTGCACTCTAAATATCTCCAGGATAAAGAGACACTAAGTTTTTAGGGAGTGACCTACTGCGTTGGACACACTACTTCTTGTCTGCTACCTGAAGTTATGCATCGTAATCCCAGCTAGTACTGACATGGGTGGCTGCTTGGGAAAACCGGGTACCGATAATGCCCAAACATAGTCGCATTAGTGTAGTGGCTGTGCAGTCTCTGCATTCCTTTGTAGTTGAAAGGCCCTAAAACACCAACAAACAACAACAACAACATTGGAATGTTTTAGTTAGATAGCGTTTTTGGAAAACATTTCTTGACTATTGTATTTAGTGAATTTATAAAATCTTTAGTCTCCAATAATTATAATCTGAGGTGATAATTGAACTAGAGTATTAAAATAAAAATTGTAAATGCTCTCCAGTTGAGTATGATTTTCTCATTTGAAATAAAAGATCCTTGTTAAGAAAGAAAAAAGCCTAAGAAATTTTTGCAAAGTTTTCCATTCTGCCCACATTGGAAACGAACCTAAGGAGATAAATTGGTAAGAAACTTTAATGAAATAATCCCCCAAGGAAAAAAAACGAAATAGGAATAGATAAAGAAATAAACATAAAACTAACAAATGGATTACTTACTGCTAAATACTTAACCTATCCCTCCCCTATTAACGCCTAGCAGTCCTTTCCTATCCTATTGTGTCTTAACCTGGCATCAGATGATGTGGCACCTTTCCTAAAAAAATCAGCAATAAACTCTTTAATTTTTATTCCAATCTTTGAGGCAGCCCTTGCATTAAAATGAAATCCATCAACAGTAAACCAATGTTGAAGATCTGAGAGACATGCTCTGTAATCTAGTAGTTTCACTCTAACAGCCTGACCTTTGGAAAGCATCCTATTATTTATCCACCTGGCCTTTGCTGTAGTTAACCTGCCTTTATCCTGTCATTCAACAACAGGGCACAACATAACTCTAGCCTTGGGCCTAAATCTTTTTACCTCCTTGGCTATATCCATAATTCCCTCAAGGACTTTAACTATTCATTTACTGTTCCTTAGCAGAACTATGAAGTGACCGGGGTTCTAATGTCCTTGTAGTTGAAGAGCCATAAGACACCAACGAACCAACACAAACAAAGTTTCATTCCTAACATTTACAAAGGTCAGTCATTGAATAGGGTGTTCCAATCTTTCATTGTGATTGATGCTCAAAATTCTGTGACTACCAATAATGAATGGTCAAAGGTATCCGATTGATATCTGAAGGAAATAACTCTTGATATTTTAATCTGTGGGATCTCCATCAAGGGCGTCATTAATCATCGTCATCATCATCATACCCTTATCCCGCCTGTGGCAGGGTCAGGCCTGCGGGTCCATTGAACACCTTCTAACTGGGGACACCCCAACCAGGCGTCTGGAACCCGCAGGAATATTGGCTGGGTTGTTTGTGAGGGATGCCGGCCTACCCCACTTGTTCCAACGGAATCTTTGGCAGGTAAATTAAGGCTTTATTTGTTACAGTATGGCATGATGTCTGACCTATTGCACGATAGCAATAAGCAATCCAATGCACACACATACGGTCATCAAGGGCGTCATTAATTCTGGATAATCAACCTCCTCTGTTCTTGCCTGAAGATTGAGCCATTCACATAGATGATCTTAAATCATATTCTAGCAGGGCAGTGAGGCTGCATTTAAACTTGTCACTCGCCTGATTAAAACTGAACTTTTGTTAGTTTAATAAATGGTCCAGCTTCTTAATTGTCGCCAGATGCTGGATAGTTCATATCACTGACAAATGATTCGCTTTTTGTCAGCACAACCATGAGCCTCTTCACTATATTTAACAATACCTTGCAGCAGTTTTACACACAACCCAACAGTGGACCTACTTCGCTTTGAAGGCAGGGCCAAAATTACATCAGCTCTGAATGCATATTTTAATCTGCGTAGAAATAGTTCTATGAAGTTTTGACGCATTGTGCATAAGAACGAGACCAGGGCGACACAAAACGGTCTCAATGATGAAAATAAAGGTGACCATCATCGATGACCACTGAGATTTGGCACTCCCATTTGTGGTCAGGACATGACCTTTCGGTTTGGCTCTTTGGGGGAGCGCGATCTGCCACTATCTTTACCCGGAATTAACCGTTAGGTGGACGGCACCCATGGAGAGTTTCACTTATCCAAAGGCAGCCAACGTTGGGCGGAATACGCGCTGGAATCTCATTATTTTTGATTTTGCCTGTTTTCCCTTCGTGTTCAAATGTTAGGATGTGTTTGCTCCCAGATTCAATGAAACGTTCTTTAGTCAATGTAAACAGCACCCAACGGGACATGCTCCAACAACCGTTAGGAAAGTAATCGATAACATAATCGAAGGTTTCGTCAGTAAATAGAGAGCAGTGGGTGGAGTGAGCAACGATCAATAAAATAGTTGTAGAGGAGCACCTGAGTTGCCTAGAATTTAATATCATTTATTAATACTTAGTGTATGTCAAGTAGTAATGTTTAATGCCTAAAAAAAATTATTTTAATAGAAGAATGAAAGGAACCGCTAGCCTGTGGATTCCTCTTACTACCGAAAATATGACATTTATAAAAGGTGGATGCACTTTTGAGGATTTTTACTACGAATTTTGTAAACTTTGGTTCTTATCAAGAAGTCATTAAACTACAGCATATTCGGAGTCACTTGAAATGTTATAGATTGACAATTTGAAAAACTACAAGTGCATATTCGTGGAATTTAGAAAGATCTGTTCGTAAAACAGCAGATCTGCCACGCGTGATCGATTTACTATGCCATTGGTACCAGGCTATATTCTGGATCGAGGTGAGCTGACCTCTTTCGGGCGACAGAGGCCCCGCGAGCGCCTAACTTCGGATGAGAATTAAAACCGAGGTCCCGTATGGCGTACGATGGTTTTGTTTGTTTGTTTGTTGATGTTTAAGGTCCCGTCAACTACAAGGTCATTAGAGACCCGTCCACAGCATAGTTCTTATGCAGAGACTGCACAGACACTACACCAGTGCGACAATTGTTGGGTATTAGCGGTACCCAGCTTTCCCGAGCGACCACCCATGTCAGTACTAACTGGGCTTGCGTTGTTTAACTTCAGTGATCAGACGAGAACTGGTGTGTCCAACGCAACTCGCCGCTTTAAGTACGATGGTACTTGCACGTAAAAGACAAGGCAAAATTCCCAAGTGTAGGAGCTCGCTCCTTGGGATCAGTGAAGTGCCTCAACGAGCAGTAAACCGATTATAAATAAGCATAGGGGTTGCAGCTTTGGTCGGCTCCCGGCTGTGGAACAGCACCATCCAATATATCACCCTTGTGCCCATTCAGAGGAACAAGATGGGTACCCGATTCTGCCATAGACGGGAAAAGGGCTAGGAGATGCTTTAGATGTTCGTTAAGCAGCATTCTGTGTGAGTGGGCGTGTAATAGAATGCACGTGCGGCCTTACAGCCTATCAGAGGCTTGACGCGCCATCACTTTAGACATCACTATGTAATGTATTGGTTTGTCCGCTCTGCGGGGTAGAATGTGCAAGCCCGCTCACGCTGAAAGCTGCCACCTAGGACATACAAGGCATCACAGTGAAAATGTTGCAAGCAGTTTGCACCAAAAAAGAAAGTTACCAAATCAATATTAATTTTTGTCCAAATATAATCAATCATATTTTATTTTCAAATAGTATTTTTATTACCATCACTGAATCTCTAATATTTCGTAGGAAGTCCTTTGCTTTGTATTAATGCCTCCAAAGGATTTGGCATCAGATTAACCAGCTTTTTGGTGTAACTTGGGCTTACTTTCTCCCATTCCTCCTGTAGGACAGTCATCAAGTCATTTTTAATGAAAATGTTGTGTTTTCTTACTTCCATTTCTAGCAGACTCCAAATATCTTCAATAACATTAATATCTGGAGACTGAAGAGGCGACTGTGAACTGCTTAGTATTTAACTTCAAGAGCATTTACACATTGCCTTATTAAAATAATCGACTTTGCATCATTTTCACTGTGACATGAATTTTGTACATGGTTCAAGCTTTTTAATTTTTGATTTTAGTAAAGAATAATTTACATATTTGAAAATAAAATATGATTATATTTGGATACAAATTAATATTTATTCAGTAACTTTGTTTTTGTGTGAACTGCTTGCATCATTTTCATTGTGATGCACTGTAGCCTAAGGCTCTTTCATTATTAACCCTTTCTTCGTGTACAGCAGGGTCAGTTATTACCTGTTTGTTGGGAGTGGTAAATTGCGTTGGGCTCACCAGTTCTCGTTGAATCACTGAAGTTAAGCAACGCAACGCCAGCTAGTACTAACATGGGTGGCCGCTTGGGAAAACTGGGCTATAGACCAGTGTTATAGTATCCCTGATGTCACAGGTGTCCATTTTGATGCTACCCCATCAAAAAGCACTCTCTGCTGTCTACCATGCAGGTAGGCCTTTACCCACTGAATAACCTTACTATGAATCCCTAACTTGGACATATTTTAAATAAGCTTGTCATGTGGTACCGTGACAAAGGCCTGTTCAAAATCTTGGAATATAACGTCAACCTGCTTACCCTTATCTAGAGCATTTTGAATGTATTCAATTAGACAAGCCAGTTGGGTGTCACATGACCTCCCTTTCCTAAACCCATGCTGATTATCACTAAGGATGCCATTTTTCTCCAAATATCCCATAGTATGTGGGAATAATATAAGCTCAAAAGTCTTGCATACCACACTTGTTAAAGAAACTGGCCTGTAGCACTTAGGATCTGCAGTATCCCGTGATTTGAAAACTGGCACAACGTTTACCAGCTTCCAGCTAGATGGAACAATGGCACTGTCTAATGATTTTCTAAAAAATTTCCACCAAATAGTGCTGATTACACTGCTCAGCGCCATGTTTGATGTCTTTATGATGTTATCTGATTTGAAACCAGTGTTTCTTGCTGATTTCAAATATGGAATTAGTTCTTTTTCTATCACGTATAGTTTTTCCACAAATCTGCATTAATGACGTGCTGAAATATGATATATTTCAAGATTATTGTTTGGCGTCTGAGTTTACTTAGAAGGCCACATTTCTGGGTTGAATTTAAAGAATAAAAGGCTTTTAAGTAAAGTTACTTGAATGAGGTTGGGGGATGTCATGGCATTTCGAACCATAGTGAAGTTTTTGGGCCCAAATAAAGCAAAAAGCAACTCCTAACCCTTTTCCCGCCTATGGCAGGGTCGGGTAACCATTTGTCCCTCTGAATGGACACAGGGTGATATATTGGTCATAGTTTTTTCTCATCTATTCATTCAGGCAGAACTTAATGATTAAAAACTTATCTAAAGGGCATCTGGAATGGAGGGGGAAGGGGCTTAGTGGGGGATAGTTGAGAGTAGTGGATTAGAACCCATAGACCAGACGCTGCCTCAAGCATGAGAAGGGTGAGACGATGATGATTTGAACTTATCTAAAAGTACAGCAGAAGTTCTTGGTTTTATGTTAAAATTAAAAAAACCTTTTGGCACCAGGGACATTTTTCTTATGGTATCACCATACAGAAGAAGAGCTACTGCCATTCTTTGCTGAGGAACACTCAATAGTGCTTTGCTGTGGCATTCCTTGCCTCATGAAATATTTTGAAATCCAGTATGCTGCTTCTGAGGGGAGTCTCTGTATTGACTCCTCCATAAGGAGTTTAAAGTCAATATTTCATCATAATGGGAGAATGTAGTTCATTCTGTCCAGCTAAGAGTGTCTTTTGAAAATGTGAAAAAGGTGTTGATGAACATTAAAAATGAGGAGCACAACTGGCATGTATGCGGAGATTTCAAAATGATAGGCATGCTTCTTGGTCAGCAAGCAGGCTATACAAAAATACCATGCTTTTTGTGAGTGGGAAAGTACAGCAAAAGACAAGCACTGGGTGAAGAAATCATGGCCAAAAAAAGAAAGCCTCTCATGCCAGGGACAAAAATATTTTGAGCAAACCATTGATTGAGTGCACAAAGGTAAACTCTGATGAAACAGTTGGATGATGAAAGATTTCCCCAAGATATTAAAGAGATGAAACATAGGTATTAGGGAACGTGGAATTCTATCATGATGGCAGACAACTGCTGGAACTTCAAACAAGAGTGCAAGAAACATCCAAAATGTTCAAGGAGGTCAAAGAAAGGAAAGTTTGAAGTACAATAAAAATACTTCAAATCCATTCCTCAACAATTCATTTTCTATTAGTCAAAGAAATCAGACTAAATATTGTTTTTTTTAACATTCCTCTAAAAACAATTATAATTTAAGGAGATGCTTTCGTGTAATAATATTTCCAAGAAGTCAATTAAAATTCACATAAGTTGAAGTAATTACACTGAGGAAAAAATTTTTACTTTGGAAAAAATACATTTCTCTCTTAGTGCTAGATTTATTGGATAAGTTATGCTGATTATTTATCTGTTCTCCATTTTGCCCTAGGACGTCAGGTTCTCTGGTAATTCATAGGGCCCCAGTTACATTAAAACATTAATTGTGAATGGACATCATACATCAGTTATCATACTCTATATAATTTATGTTAATAACATAGGACTTGACATGATATAGGGCATTTATGTTAATTACATAGGGCTATCTGCAGATGACCTGCATTGCAAGGGTGGTGGATGAAGGGTTATCTTCCTGCAAAGAATTGCAACAGGACCTACAGTCATTGCCATTAAACCATGTACACATTTGCTTTCTTATGATAAGCAGGTCCTGAAGGCTTGCTTATTGCATAGGTGGTGTGAGGGTTAACAGGGTTGAGATCCAGAAGTTCCTTGGAATTATTCTAAATACTATGGTCACCTGGAGGGAGCACACTGACAAATTGATTGTGAATACTGGGCATGCCCTCCATTTGGTTAATAGAGTCCTAGGGGACAGCACAAAGGAAAGTTTTTCACTGGTATGGTCAATTGTAGAGTATTGTAGTCCAATTTGGTATTGCTTTTAGGCAGGGTTTATCTTAGGAAATTGAAATGATTCAATGGAGGGCAGCAAGAATTGTGTTACATCACTTCTCTTGAAGATTGAGTGTCACACATGATCACAGAAAGTATTTGGCAGCTTGTGCCTTGCAGAGTATAGAGGAAGAAATGATCATCCATTCAAATTTAAGGGGATCAGGGCACAAACAGACTTGTATTACTGGTCTTTTTCCAAGGGTCATTTGGCAATGGAATGCTCTCAGTGAGTATAATGTGGCAAACTTTCTGCAAGAAAGTGCCATTAAGGCAATGCATGACAATAGAAGCTATGCTTCAGGTGGGTTACACATTCAGAATGAGAGTCATTCTCTCCACTGCCAATTTGACCTATAAGGGCTGCTTGCAGTGTATTCAATTGAATTAGAACGCAATCATGTTCCCAGTGGCTCACTAATCTGTCAGGGAAACAAACCTCTACTATCAACTGGTCACTAGCTGTATCCTAGTAGGCCTACCTAGGACTAATAGCTGGCCAGTGACAATAGGTAGGCTAGAGTACAGTCAGATTTCTTTCATACTGTATGTCATTTACTGCTTTATCGACAACTGTCACTAAAATTTTAAAAAGGGGAATTACAAAAAATTTGAGGGTCGCACAGTAAAACGAAAGTCATTTTCGTGGACAGCATACAAAAATACATCTAATAGCTCTATTGGTGTTTCTGTATTTTTTTGGCTGTTTTACAGTGTTATTAGTGATTTGTGAAAAATCTGTATGTACCTGAGAAAAACTAATCCCATATTGGAAATCAGCAGCCAAAAGCAATTCAGAATCAGTTGAATTCTTGCAATCAACAGAAAAATTTTTTTAAAAATGCAGCCCTGTGTTATCACTAACGATGCCACTTTCCTCCAAATATCCCATAATATTTGAGAATAATATATGCTCAAAAGTCTTACATACCACACTCATTAAAGAAACTGGCCTGTAGCACTTTGGATCTGCAGTATCCCCTGATTTGAAGACTGGCACAACGTTTGCCAGCTTACAGCTAGATGAAATAGTGGCACTGTCCAATGATTTTTTAAAAATTTCCACCAAACAGTAGCTTACAATCCCTGGGAGTCTTTGTAGAATAAATGGAGAAATGTTATCAGGGCCTCCAGCCTTATAGACGGCTAATTTATTCAAAAGTTTCTCAATCCCCTCTCTTGTAATAACAACCTCCTCCATTTGCCCTTGATAGTCATTTCCTGACACTGGTGAATAATCATCTTTACTATTTGCAAATCTTTTTGAAAAGGAATCATTAAAAATATTTGCATCTATAACACTATTGTTAACTAAGTTTCCTGACCTGTCCTTAATAGCTGGAACCCTATAACCCCCGTTTCTACACTTTTTGAGGTACCCCGAGAAAGCTTTTCGATAGTTCTTGAGCCTTTCCCCCAAAATATCCCTATGGAATTTCTTGAAGGCCTTTTTAATAAGGGCTTTTGCCCTTTTCCTGGCTTCCTTATGAGTGACCTCACTATCTGAATCCTGCTCCCTTCTAATTATATTTCTGACTCTTCTCTTTAGCTCACTCGGCAACTACGCCAGTAGTTCTAGGTTCGATACTGGACCATGGTGGGTTGGCTTCTTTCGGCCGAGAGAGAAGCCGCGAGTGTGCCTTCTTTCGGATGAGAAGTAAAACCGAGGTCCCGTGTGGGTGTACAATGGCACTTGCACGTAAAAGAACCCTCTCTACTATGCAACGGGTAGATGAGGCAAAATTTCCAGGTGTAGGAGCCCGCCCCCTGGCGTCGGTAGCATTCCCCAACGAACACTAGACCAACGATAAATAAGCGTAGGGGTGCAGCTTTGGCCAGCAACCGGCTGCAGAAAAAAAAAAAACTATGTCCAATATATCACCCTGTGTCCATTCAGAGGGACAAATGGGTACCCGACCCTGCCATAGGTGGGAAAAGGGTTAGGAGTTGCTTTTACTCTTCTCTGCCTATGCAAAGCTGCCTTCACTTCCTGGGTATACCATTCTGGAAAGCCAGTCCATCTTCTTAATAGGGACAGCCTGTCTTGTACCTTCTTCTAGAAGTAGTGTTGGACATGGGTGGCCACTTGAGAAGACTGGGTACTGCTAATATCCAAAAATCGTCACATTAGTGTGGTGTCTCTGCAGTCTCTGCATTAGAACTACAAGGTGGATGGGACCTTGTAGTTAAAGAGCCATAAAACATCAACAAAACAAATGAAAACTGGGCCGAAGGCCAAGGCACTGGACCCGCTTTGTGCCAGCTCTGCCTCTTTGTATAATGAACACTCAATATGAATAATCCCACGATATGACGAATCTCAATATGACAATATTATCGTTATAACAAGAGCCAACTATTTTGGCCAACCTCCTATTGTGACGTTAATGTATTCCACACATTACTCTTGTGCAAGTGTTTCTGTAACCTCTGAATTGCAAACATTCCTTCCAGAATACTCTAAATTACGACATAAGCATGCTTGACACTCTTAAGTGTTGAACATTTGCATTTGGTAAACTAAAATGTCCATATTTTCTCTGCACTCAGGCATGATCCCAAAATTAGGGTGGGTCTCACTATGTCAGAGATGGGTATCTAACAGAATTAAGCTTTTTCGCAGACTGTTGAAAATAGGGTACAAGGGTACTCCAGGCGGAAGCTTATCTCTTGCAGACTAGAGGGGGAGAAATGATCATTCATTCAAATTGAATGAGATCAGGGCATGAACAGAATCGTATTGCTAGTCTTTTCTTCCAATGGTCATGTGACAATGGAATTCTCTTAGTGAGGAAGTTTCTGCAAGAAGGTTTCACTATATATCAGGTATACAGTATATGGCAGAGTAGATGTGATGCTTCAGGTCCCTTGGGGGGTTCAACGTTATATACACTGCAAGCAGCAGTGTATATAATTCAATTAGACTTAGAACACAACGGTCAATGTGGCATTACAACGCAGTAAGGGACGTCTTTCTACTTGACTAAGCCTTTAACGTCCCAACCAATAATAAACGTTCACTCCGTTTATGCTGGTTGCAGGATCGGTCCTTGCCAAGGCTATGGGCATCTTTTGGAGAGAGAGAGAGGAAGCTGGAAGTGCGCCTTTGTGGAAACTACAGCCATAACCCTGAATAGAATTTCACAATGTATCCTGCACGTAATTTTTGTTTGTTTTGATGCTGTTTTAGGGACCTTCAACTACAAGGTCATTAGAGCCCCGTCCAATGCATGCTGTAGTTCCAATGCAGAGACTGCATAGACACTATGTAAATGGGACGATTATTGGGTATTAGCGGTACCCAGTTTTCCCTAGCTGGGGTTGCGATGATGAAATTCAGTGATCAGACGAGAACTGGTGGGTCCAACGTAATAAGTCGCTCCCTCTCCGTTGTTGTTGTTTGTTGGTGTTTAAGGTCCCGTCAACTACAAGGTCATTAGAGACCCGTCCGCTGCATAGTTCTAACGCATAGACTGCACAGACACTACACTAATGCGACGATTATTGGGTATTAGCGGTATCCAGCTTTCCCGAGCGACCACCCATGTCAGTACTAACTGGGCTCGCGTTGCTTAACTTCAGTGATGAGACGAGAACTGGTGTGTCCAACGCAACTCGCCGCTCCCCCTCTCCCTCTCCGGCACATAGAGTAGCTTTACCCTTTCCTCTGTGGAGGTTGGCAAATATGGTCCTTCGCTGATGACAATTCCCCATCTATGTGGCTGTCTTCCTGTCCTTATTTCATCTCTTCTCTTTGGCTTCTGGGCATCAAGTTTGACTCCCATCTTAACTTTTTTCCACAATCAGGATTTTTTTCTATTTGCTAAACTTAACTCCCTGAGCTACCACTTCAAGCATCTCAGATCCATTGTTCCAACTTGCAAGCTTCTAGTTATCTTTCAAGCAAAAGTCATTCCAGTACTGTCTTTTGCTGCTCCTTTCCTCACAGGACTTACACAATTTCATCTCAACTCCCTTCATGTTGTATACCACTGGTGGCGAACCTGTGACCCACTGCGCAATTTTAAGTGACCCAAACATGAATCATATCGAGTTTATTGTCTCATAGTGTGGATGGGGAACTGGCGGGCTAGATCCCCCAGACCCGACCCTGCCACAGGCGGAATAAGGATCTTATGATGATGATCTCTATTTGCTACTTTAATAAACGAATTTATTCTTTATTAACCTGACCCACAGACAACTTTTTGGTTCTTTTTTCATGTTATTGTGTCCCGTCTTCAAAAAAGGTTCGCCACCGCTGTTTTATACAATAATAGTTTATGAACTATCTTCTGTTTTCCTCCCTGGAAAAGTCTCCACCCATCATGGCTCATGTAACGCATTTTTCCTTTCTGAAAGTACTAAGCTTTTTGCCAGTTGCATGTTCTTGCCTCCACCCTCATGAACAATATCCACCCTCTTCATGCTTTATTTGAATTATTTCTGTCTAGTTTGTCTATCTGGAGTCCCCACACTTCTGCTTTGAGCCTGCCATGTCTTACCAATATGGCAGGGACAGACTATTCCCTGCTGTTATCTTTAAACTTTGATTAACTGGTTATTGCAGAAGCATGTAAGCTAGGGATTTGCCTTGTTTGTGATTCGTCCTTTTTTTCCTTTCTTGATGCTATTTGAGTGTATGTTTATTGGAATGGTTGTTGGTGTTGTGGATGTGTATTGATGAGCTCCAGGTTGGTAAGCAATAAAACTGGCAATATTGGTTATTTTTGGTGGGGATGTTTTTAATATATTTCTGGGTTATATAATCTTTTATTGGACAAAAAGTTATCATTGGATTGCTTTAATTAATTAGGGGAATCTTTAAGATTTTATTTGGTGGTTATACAGGTTCTATTAGTCTTGTGTAAAATCGCCATTGTCAAGCCAGGTTGTGCATTCTTTAGGTGTGGCCCAATCTAGCAGGTGCGTTTTGGGTGTGGCCCTTTGTAAATAGTGCGTTTTGGCTGTGACTCATTCTTAAAGAATTTCTGTGTTTAGTGGTAGTGTTAGATTTACTAATTCATTATATTTATTAATAGTTGCACTTGACTTAAAGTTGTGTGTTAGCAACTTTATTTTTAAGGTTCTGAAAATTTTGAAATTGTAATTTTCTGATTTTTGAGAGGTGGGGACAGCTGTCTCAGTGGGGCAAATGCATTCTTCCTCACATGTTGGTTTGCTATTGTGGGTAGGTTGTTCTTTTCAGAGGGAAACTTCTTATTAGTGATTCCCATCTTTATTTAATGGAAATCTGGTTATAGTGGGATACTGCTCTGGTATTTCAACTTTCATTTTGAATAGTGCCTGTGTTTTCCAAGATAGTGATGCCTCCAAAGAAAGTTACTGAGTGTGGGGGTTGCAAGGATCTAGAAATGGAACCAGCCAAGCTCCAGGCAGAGGTGGCTAAGTTAAAAGCTGCCATTTCTGTCTCTAGCCCCTCTCTACACAGGGTGAAAAATAGTAATGGGGGAGTTCTCCAATGACGTCTCCAGCAGGGACACCCAGCATGCAGAGTAATGTTTCTGAAGTGATAGAGAGAAATGGAAGAAAAGGTATGAGAGAACAGGTAGATGCTGTGATGGAGAAAGATATAACAGTCCCACCAGTTAGTCCACCAAAGACTCCCAAAGGTAAAGGAAATATTGGTGAAGTTGATTCTGGGGTTGGGAAAAATCCTTGCACCAATTCACAGGATTGTTCTATGGGTGATGTGGGTCTACAGAAGGAGCAGAGTGAGCACAATGTTAAGGTAAGTGACAGGGGTATAAAACTTGTACAGAACCAAATACCCTGTAAATCAGTTATCATAATTGGGGACACAGATTTATGGGGTCTAGATAGATGGACACTACCAAATGGCCTGGATAGAGACTGTGTTAGTGTTGCTTCTCTTCCACATGCTAGACTGGTGGACATAAAGGACAGCATTTCAAGGTGTAAGAGAGGAATGCTTAGTTATTTTGCAGATAGAATCTAATGACATAACTCACAATAAACCTGCAGCAGTTCTGGAAGGAATTGTGGACATTGCCAAGAAAGTCAGAAGTATCAGACCGAAGGCAAAGGTAATTCTCTGCCCAATCATTGAAAGAAAGGACAGAGGGGGAGTAGCCATAGCTAAGGCCCAATGGGTAAATGACAGGTTGTTTCATGAAGGACAATTGATTGGAGTGAAGCTCCTTCAATATAGGGCATGTCTCACAGATCTTCACAACAGGTTTACAAGGGATAGATTGCATTTCAATAACAGAGCTGCCACTAGGGTTGGGAGAAAAATTAAGGAGTTTATAGTTGATTTTAGATTATAGATTATAGAGAGGGTCATGGTGCTCCAGGTTAAATCACAACATGCACAGCAATAATGCAGGGATGGGCAGGAGATTAGCAGTAAATGATCAAATGACTTTGCTAGTTATCAACTGTAGAAGCATAGTCAATAAAATGGCTGAGTTTAATGCCCTTGCTGCTACATGGGATGCTGATATTGTTATTGACACTGAATCATGGTTAAAGGAAGATATATAATCAACTGAGATTTTTCCTGATAGGTACATTGTGTATAGAAGAGACAGGGAAGGTGGTAAAGGGGGTGGGGTGATCGTAGTTATAGACAAATCACTGAAAAGTACTAGGGAAGCAGGTTTTGAGGGGGACTGTAGGATGCTGTGTTGTAGTGTTTCTGGGTTAGCAGGGGGGGGGACTTATGCCATTGCCTTCTATCATCCACCTGGAACTGATCCAAATCCATTGTTGCAATTGGTACATTCTTTGGAGATCCTCAATCATAGGAGGATGGTCCCAACTGTTATTCTAGGTGGGGACTTCAATCTTCCAAGAGTGAAGTGGGGCAGCATGTAATCAGTTGGAAATGCTGCTCTTTCAGGGGCACTTAATTCCTTCTTAGAGCAGCTGTGTTGTACAGGGTTAGAGCAGGTTGTGACCATGCCAACTCATGAGAAGGGAGGGATTTTAGATATAGTTTTTACTAATGTGCCTAGCTCCATCAAGGATGTGAGGTGCATTAAGGGAATTAGTGATCATGCTGCAGTTAGAGTTGAGATAGTGAGAATGCTGCCAAAGTATTCCACAGTAAGTAGGGTGACTTTTCAATTTCACTGAGCTGATTGAGAGTTGTTTAGGTCTAATTTAGAAGCCCAGTTGAATGATTTTCAGGTCACTGCAAATGCTTGCAGTGTTGAAGAGTCCTGGCAAAGATTCTTGGCACTTCTCGATGAAAGTACAAGACAGGCTGTCCCTATTAAGAAGAAGACAGACAGCAGTTTTCCAGAATGGTATACCCATGAAGTAAAGGCAGCTTTGTGTAGGCAGAGAAGAGTGAGAGACATATTTAGAAGGGAGCAGGATACAGATAGTGAGGTCGCCCATAAGGAAGCCAGGAGAAGGGCAAAAGCTCTTATTAAAATGGCCTACAAGGAATTCCATAGGGATGTTTTGGTGGAAAGGCTCCAGAACAATCCAAAAGCTTTCTGGGGGTACCTCAAGAAGTGTAGAAAAGGGGGTTATAAGGTTCTGGCTATTAAGGACCAGTCAGGAAACCTAGTTAGTGATAGCCTTATAGCTGCAAATATTTTTAATGATTCATTTTCAAAAACATTTGCAAATAGTGGAGATGAGTATTCACCAGTGTCAGGAAATGACTATCAAGAGCAAATGGAGGAGGTTGTTATTACAAGAGAGGGGACTGAGCAACTTTTGAATAAATTAGTGGTCCATAAGGCAGGAGGCCCTGATAACATTTCTCCATTTATTCTTCAAAGACTTTCTGGGATTGTAAGCTACTATTTGGTGGATTTTTTTTTAGAAAATCATTAAACAGTGCCATTGTTCCATCTAGCTGGAAGCTTTCCTTTTAGAAAATCATTAGACAGTGCCATTGTTCCATCTAGCTGGAAGCTTTCCTTTTAGAAAATCATTAGACAGTGCCATTGTTCCATCTAGCTGGAAGCTGGCAAACGTTGTGCCAGTCTTCAAATCATGGAATACTGCAGATCCTAAGTGCTACAGTCCAGTTTCTTTAATGAGTGTGGTATGCAAGACTTTTGAGCTTAGATTATTTCCACATATTATGGGATATTTGGAGAAAAATGGCATCCTTAGTGATAATCAGCATGGGTTTAGAAAAGGGAGGTCATGTGACACTCAACTGGCTTGTCTAATTGAATACATTCAAAATGCTCTAGATAAGGGTAAGCAGGTTGATGTTATATTCCTGGATTTTGAAGAGGCATTTGTCATGATACCTCATGACAAGCTTGTTTCAAAAAGGTCCAACTTAGGGATTCATAGTAAGGTTATTCAGTGGGTAAAGGCCTATCTGCAAGGCAGGCAGCAGAGAATACTTTTTGATGGGGTAGCATCAAAATGGGCACCTGTTTCATCAGGGGTACCCCAGGGAAGTGTATTAGGGCCATTACTCTATATACTTTATGTTAATGATATAGGGCTTTATATAAAATCCTTTCTTGAGTTGCTTGCAGATGACTCATGAATGGCAAGGGTGGTGGAAAACGGGTTGTCTTCCTGCACAGAACTGCAGCAAGACCAAAACAAGACATATTATTGGAGTAGAAAGTGGGAGTTGCCATTGAACCTTCACAAATATAGCTTTCTTAGAATAAGCAGGTCCAAAAAGCAGGTTGATTTTTCTTATAGCATAGGTGGTGTCAGGGTTGAAAGGGTTGAGACCCACAAGCACCTTGGAGTTGTCTTAAACACTCAGGGCACCTGGAAGGAGCACACTAACAAATTGATTGGGATGGTTGGGCGTGCTCCCCGGTTGGTTAGCAGGGTGCTGGGGGACAGCACAAAGGAAGTAAAAGAAATAGCTTACTTTTCACTGGTATGGCGAATTGTGGAATACTGCAGTTCAATTTGGTTTCCATTTAGGCAAGACCTATCTTGGCAAATTGAAATGGTCCAAAGGAGAGCAGCAAGAGATGTGCTAAGTCGGTTCTCTTGCAGCTTGAGTGTGTCAGGCATGATCAGAGAATTAGAGTGGGACTCACTGTGTCAGAGGCAGGCATCTGATAGCATTAAGCTATTTAGCAGACTGTTGAAAATAGGTCATGAGGGTCCTTTAGATTGATGGTTTTCCTTTGCAGACTATAGGGGGAGAAATGATCATAGGTTCAAACTGAAGGAGATCAGGGCCCGAACAGACTCATATTACCGGTCCTTTTTCCAAGGGTCATTCAGCAATGGAATGCTCTTGATGAGGATAAGGTGAAGAACTTTCTGGAGGAGGGCGCCATTATAGAGGGCAGGCGATATATGGCAGAATAGAAGCTATGTTTCAGGTTCCTTGGGGTTTTAAAATGAGTGAATTTTTAAGAATGAGAGATAATCTCTACACTGCCAATTTGGCCTAATGACCTACCTATCATGCATGCTTGCAGTGTATTCAACTAGAACTATAATGTGTTGGAATGTATAGCTCTTTGTAAGTAATAAATAATAATAATACATCTCCAACCCTTACCTCCCCCTCACCCATGAGCAGCCTCCACAGGGTCTGGCCCATTATGGCTGCTTGGCCAACTCCCCAACCAATTGCCATTACATACTACTGTCCAACAGGCATAGGAAGCAAAATTTCCAGGTGTCAGCAGAGTGCTTCCACTAACAGTGGACTGAAAAGTAGCAGCTTTGGTCAGCTGCTGGCTGTGGAAAAACCACATCCAATATGTCACCCTTCTGCCAATTGAAAGGGACAAAATGGGTATCTAACTCTGCCATAAGTGGGAAGAAGATTAGGAGTTACTTACTTTCTTGTTAAGTAAATAGCCATTAAGTATAATGGGTAAAACGTGGCTTACAAACCACATTTGGCTCTTCTATGTTCAAGTTACATTACATTCTATTAGGATCCTAATCCTTTGGTTTAGTGAACACAATAAAAATTATAGACATTAAAATTAAGTTGTTTTTATGATTGAATGAATTTACAATTCTCACTTATCCTCATCCCTTTATGAGGCTTTCTGAGGTTTTTAACTAGATATGTTTAATTCAGTCCTACTTTTATAATTGTTTAATTATTTTATGTTTTTTCTCAATAAATTGAATACTAGAGCATCTGAGCCTGAGACTCGATTTTTGTTAATTGGTAATAAGGGTTGAGCAAGACTTGTTCTTAAAAAAATCGCCAAGCGAGAGTATTCTTGATATCCCTACTATGTTTATTTTGAACTAGCTGGGCCAGCCACGCATTGCTGTGGCTCAGAAAAGAGAAAGCACACATTTCTAATATGTTTAATTTCACAGTATTTTTTAGATATACAATATTTTTTGTTGTTCTATTGTCTGTGCAAATATAGTGATAAGTTTGCCAACTTTGAACACATATCATATAATTGTCTATGTGAAAAGCAATCCATGTCAAGATCTAAACCACAAAATTGTAAAGATTAGCCCCAAGCTTTGTTTATGGTGATTGCAAACGTCAATGTAATTGGGAATTGCAATATCCTAAAATGAAATAGCACATCTATCAGAGTGGCTGAGTTGCAATGGACACACCAGTTCTCCTCTTGTCACTGAAATTAAGTAATGTAGCCCAAGTTAGTACTGACATGGGTGGTTGGTTGACCATTTGGTGCTGATATATGACAGGGATTATTAGGAATGAGCTAAAGCAGATCAGTTGCAGTGAAAAAGAAGAAAGAAAGTTATAACAAAAACATATAAAATTGCAAAACATTAAAAAAAAGAAAGAAAACACTAACTCATCATCATCATCACACCCTTATCCTGCCTTTGGCAAGGTCGGGTCTGCGGGTTCTCACCCTCCACTCACGTCTATTTAACACCATGTCCCTGTCCACCCCACACACTGCCATGTCCCTACTGACCACCTATTCCCACGTCTGCTTTGGCCTTTCGGCCACGTCAGCCTTTCATCTTCCTCAGTGCTCTGGCTACTTCCTCCTCAGTAACACTGTCCCAACCCCTGCTGATGCAGGATAGGTGGAGAGGCCCTCATTTCCTCCAGCTGCACCCAAGAGGTTCTGGAAGTACTCTTCCCACCTGCTCTTTACCCCCTGTGGGGAGAGCAGGATCCTACCCTCACTATCCTTCACTGTTATGGCTTGGGGTGTATCTTTAGCAGCCCTATCCCTAGCCTTGGCCAGCTTGAAAACCTCTCTCTCCCCTTCCTTTGTCCCTAACTGCTCATAGAGGGCCTCATATTTCTGGTGCTTGGCCAGGGCAATGGTCCTCCTAGCAGTGGTCTTGGCCTGCCTATATTGAGTCTTTGATTCCTGGTCCCCCATCTCCTGCCACCTGTGGAAAGCAACCTTCTTTTGCTTGATGGCTGCTTCTACCTCCTCATTTCACCACCAAGTCTGCCTGTTTCCCTTTACTGTGCCTCCTACTCTGCCCTGCCCCAAAATGGCTTTTCCACAGGTTCTAATTTTCCTGGCTACCCTGTCCCACATGGCATCAGCTGTCCCTTCCCAATTCCAGTTTACCTGCCTGTGCACTTCATCTATAAATTCCTCAGTTTTTGCAGGTAGTTTCCACCACTTGATGACCTGCTCACCTTTCCAGGAATGTGCCTTGCCTGCTGCTTTAACTAGGATTAATGAAAACACTAACTAATAAAAAAAGTATACTAACAAAGTATTGCAATTGAACCACAGATCAATTGACATAGCACAATTGCAGTGAAAAATAATAACAGTTGAATAATGAAATTGAAAGAGAAAAACAGTAATATCACAAAATGAACACTATGGCAAATGACACAGATGAATTCTAACACAGTGTCACACAAAATAATTAAATCATCAATTGGGCATCCAAATTCAACGCCATCTATTGTCATCCATGCATTCAGCGCCATCTATTGGACGTCTAAACTGAAATATAGAATGCAATTCAAAACATTGAAATGGCATAGTAAATGGAATGGTAAATGGAATATTAAATAGAATATTAAAATAGTAAATTGAATATTCTAACATTTAAAATAGCATATGTTGCTTTGACGTCCAATAGATGGCGTTTTACAAATTAGCATGTTTTTACCATTTCTTACCTGTCACAGGTGTGACATCTATATAATCACTATATAAAAACCTGGCTCTATTGGAATGAAACGTTGTGTCAAAATTTCAAAGCAATTGGTCAAGAACTTTCAGAGATTTGTGGTTTTGAACAAACACACAATTACATTTTTATTTATATAGAAGAAGAAGATTATGCACATGTCTACTACATACCCAAAAACCCCAACAAAAGCTGTGTCAGGAGTGGGATATTGATTGTATATTGCAATTATTATTGTTATCGATTGTTTTGTCAACTGCTTCACATGGATCCTCTTAAAAACGAGACCATCACTAATTAATTTATATAAACGGTCCCAACCTAATTTTTCCCTCATCAAAGGAAAATAAATGCAGATAAAGAAATATGGAAGATGTGAATTTTAATATTGGATCTCAAAAAAATCTTAAGAGAATCTTTTATTTGAAATAAAAAAACATCTACAGGATCTTAACTTTTGACCTTAATTTCTACTTAAATTTTAACCCCAATAAAACCTCTAAAAATTATCAACAGGAGCTTTTATTGCAGAAAAAGAACTCCTCCAATCTAGAAGAATCATGGCCCCAGATGGAAAAAAGCTGCCAAATTCCATCTCAAATCAAGAACTTCTTTTTGACTTCAATGCAATGACATAAAAGGAAGATGAAGAGGAAGACAAGATTCAGACCAAGAGAAAGAGGAGAGATTCTCAAGAAGGAAGCTGCTATGATGTCACCAAGGATCCACTATTGCATGGACATCCAACAAGGACCAAGGATCCTGAGGATTTAAGAAGTCTCACCATAGAAGGACAACCAGAGAAAAATGCCCAGCTATATAAGATAAGAAAAGAAGAATGCATATATATTTTTATTTATTTCACAAAAGTGACTAATAATTTCATGGCATTGCATTAAGTGATCTTAGTAAAGTAAGTACAATCATAAATTTGTAAAGTTGCATTACATGATAGTAATTGAGGAGGGGCAATTAATAACACAGGTCTGGGATGAAAAAAATTGTCTTCAAAACAATTATTGTTTTTTACAGTTTTATGGATGCTGATTACTGGAAAAATAATTAAAATATTCTATCACTTACAGTTTAATCAAAAATTCAATTTTCAGATATTTAGTATATCTATCACCTTGCAAATATTATTTGAATGAGCCTTTTAATGTTAGATTAAGATTTGGTCTATATAAATAAAATCAAAGAGATAGTATGCTATTATTTATGGTGGACTATTGTCCAAATGTCCCTTGAACCGAATAGTTTGGCCCTTGAAATAGGTAGCAGAAGGATGATAGGGTGGATTTGTTGGCCATTCATTAAGGAATGGGGCAGTGACAGGTCCAGCAGCAGATCAAGGTGGAGCACTTCAAAAGAAGTGCACCCCAAATGCAGAATTTTTAAATATGCAGAATCCCCTATAAATCTAGCTAGCAATTACAATAGGTCATCTCCTGCCCCTTTCACAATGGTCTATCATCAGTGGTTTAGCCAACTACAGATTTGATTGCAACTGTTGGACTTTCAGTGTAGAAATGTGGATAGCAATGAAAAGTTCCTCATCAGTTGTGCCCCATTGAGGTGCTGATGGGTAACAATCCCTGCATTGCTCTCCTTCTGGATCTGCCCCTGGAAAATGGGCATTTGTCACTTTCTTGGCAGCTGGTTTTGGGCAGATCAGACAAAACATTATTGCACTGGTTGTTGGAAGTTGTACATAAGGAAATGGTAGTGTGTGGGGTGGATTGGGGACCTGGTGGGAGATAGTTGGGAGTGGAGGGATGCAACTCTCAGACATGACCCAGCCCCACACAGGGAAAGGGTATGATGATGAATGGATGTGTGTGGTATGGTCATGGAATGTAAAGAAGAAAGAGAAAGAATGGGGGAAAACCAAAACTAACTTGAGATTAGTTTGGAGGTAGGCAGCATGCCTATCATGTAGGGTCTTCTCTCAAAAAATTTTCATAGTTTGGAACAAATAAGGGAAATTGCAGCATTTTGAAGTTTTGATTTCCATTTTATCACTCCACAAATACATATTATTATAGCTCTTTATAGGCATTTATATTATACTGCATATCTAGTAATGATTTATTACATAATGAATTAATTTTCCTCTTGTGGAGTTGCTTGAGATCATCTCTTTTTAACTCCTATGTCAATACTCAGAACGTTCCACATGGTTCAATAACCAAGGTACCCATATTGAATGAAATGGAATTGCACCAAACACATGTTTTGACATGCAGGTATTTCTGAAGCTGTCATACTTCTTGCTGCATGACGGCCCATAGATGGTCTTTATATATTGTTCTATTATAATCTTTCAACCATAGGCAGCCAAACTTTTGTGCATCTAGCCTTTCTATTCGATATCAACCCAAAAATCCATTGTGTTGAACATTCCAAGACACCCGTTTTATGCATTTACCGTCCCACACAACAGTAATCTCTTATGCTTCATCATTATATCTTTATCCTGCCTGTTGCAGGAGTGGGTTACTGGGGTCCAGGAGAGGGGGAGCAATGCAGGGATTGCTACCCCTCACCGCCTCAATGGGGCACAACTGATGAGGCATTTTTACATTGCTATCCACATTTCTATACCGGAAGTCCAACAGTTGCAATCAAATCTGTAGTTGGCTAAACCACTGATGATAGGGCAGGAGAGGACTTATTGTAATTGCTAGCTAGAATTATAGTAAGGAATTCTGCATATTTCAAAATACTGTATTTGAGGTGCCCTTTTTTGAAGTGCTCCCCCTTGATCTGCTGCTGGATCTGCCACTGCCCCATTCTTTAATGAATGGCCAACAACCCTAACATCCTTATGCCACCTATTTCAAGAGCCAAACTATTCTGTACAAGGGACATTTGAATAATAGTCCACCATAAATAATAGCATACTATCTCTTTGATTGTATTTATATAGACCAAATCTTAATCTAACATTAATAGGTTCACACAAATAATATTTGCTAGGTGATAGATATATTAAATTTCTGAAAATTGAATTTTTGATTAAACTGTACGTGGTAGAATATTTTAATTATTTTTCCAGTAATCAGCATCCATAAAACTATAAACAACAATAATATTTTTGGAGACAATTTGTTTATTGCAGACCTGTGTTATTCGATGCCTAACTGATCAAAACTGATGGACAGAAACTAGATTGTGCACTTCCCAATGGATTGTTGAGAAAGGTATCACCTCCTATGTGGCGTTTCCATATCGCAGGCCATTGTGATGATCTCATGATTGCTGCCTGCTGCAACAGATCAGATTCTGTGTAACTGAGCATTAAACCAGCACATTGGTATTCAACCTCTCTGCACTGCAGTTTACCATCCTCAAAACAAATGGAGAAATCAGTTGCTATCATTGATGTCTGAAAACTGCTTCCTCTGTTGACATCTACTGGCCAAAAAACTTAGATGACTGAAATCTGGTCTGTCTGTGCAATGAGGCCCAGACAGGATTCAATCCCATGGCAGAGCCATAACGGGGGTATGAAGCGCCTGTAACAAGTGTCTAACTTTCGCTTGCCCATAACCCAATAATGACAAAAAAACTAAACATTTGCGCCCCAAACCCAGTTGCGCCCATGGCAGCTGCCTTATTCGCCACGCCCTCGTTATGGCCCTGATATCAAGTATGGCACAGCTTCAACACTGATGTCTACAAGCATTAACGATCTCTACCGCCTTTCTTAAACCAGCCAACTGTTTAATCGGTTAAATATCTTATTGTTCATTTTAATGTCTATGTATTAATGTTTTGCCCTGTAAATAGGTGCTGATGTCGACATTGGGGGACTCTTATGTAACGTGGCTGAGTGGCCATGCACTGTCCATGTGGCCAAGTTGCATTGGACGCACCAGTTCTCATCAGATCACTGAAGTTAAGCAAACCTACCCACATTAGTACTAACATGGGTGGTTGGTATGGAACGCTGGGGGCTGCAAATTTCCTCTTTCCTACAATCCCCTAAACTACCTCCTCCTCACCAACAAGCAGCCCCCTTAGGGCTTTGGACTGTTATGCCCATACTTTTAAAAGTGGTCGAATTAAGAAAAAAATTGGCAACCCCTGGAATAAACTCTCTCTATCTCAATCGCTTGTTTCTCTGAGGTTGCAACTAGTGACTCTCAAGACTTCTCCAGTATTAGCGGCAGTAGGAAGATGGAGGGGAGGTGGAGACTGAATTATATTGGAGACTAAATTATATCGTGCTGTGCCATGTTATGCTGTTACTGGCAATGGAACCTCTGAAATAGTGAATAAACGTCCATTAAATAAACATCAAAGCCAATAGGGAACTGCTGTGACCCAGCATGAACTGTACATCCAACCATGAGTACTTTTATTCATCTGCAATTAATAACACAGGCCAACGATGAAATAACTTTTTTGATAATTTTTGCTCTATTGTATGTATTTGTACATGCTGAACCCCAAAATGGCTGCTGATTTTCACCAGGACATTCCATTTTCTTACAAAACACATTTTTTAGCTATAATTTACACAACCCATACATTAGGTGTAGTCCATATCAAATTAGGTCTTATGAAACAATTTGTTAAACACATTTAAGAAGTGAACCATGTTTGAAGTACCTGTGCAGCAAATCCTCTCATTTATCAGTAGCAAAGTTAAAAGGCATCTTTGTTGGTCCTGACATACAAAAACTTATGCAGGATCCTAACTTTGAAACAGTGATGATCACAAAAGAAAAAATGCATGGAATACTTTTAAAGAAGTTGTTTTGAAGTTCCTTGGGAATGAGAAACATCCCAATTATGAAAATGTAGTTGAAAATATGCTGCAGAAATTTCAAGACCTAGGATGTAATATGAGTTTGAAGGTTCATTTTTTTGCATTTGCACCTCAATTTTTTTCCTGCAAATCTTGGAGCATTTAGTGAAGAACAAGGTGAGCACTTCCACCAAGATATAAAAGAGATGGGAAAATTATTGGGATGCAAATATGATGGGAGATTACTGCTGGTCCCTCCATTGATCTACTCCAGAAACATCACTTAAGAGACAGAACTACACCCATTCTTTTACTAGCAAAAGGTTAAGAAAAATGAAGTTTTTGCATTCATAATGATTGTCCCTACCAAGTCTTAAATCATCTCATTTAATACATGTTTTTAAAAACCTTTTTTACCACTATGCGTGTTTTAGCATTATAATTGATTAACATTCATGCAAATTGCAAAAAAATGGTACGTGATAGCCAAAAAATGATTGCACATTTAGATTCAGCACCTCCAAAATGAAAACAGTCACTTAAGAATATTAAAAAAAGTTTTTCAAAAAATTGTTTTTGTTGGCCTGTGTAACTGATAGAAGGAACCATGGGGAGCCTTCTTCAAGCCACCTCTACGGACCACGCCATGCCAATTTCGGCTGGCAACTGAGCCCAGCAGCCAGCACAATATACTACACACCCAACCCCTCCCCCACTTAGTCCATACCTTTTCATCCTACTTATGGACGGGAGTATTTAGCCTTCAATTGGAAAGGACAAGAAAATAATGGTGACGTACTTTATAGGGGTGAACTGGTGAAGAAGGTGAAAAAGGTCAAATACTTAGGATCAACGTTCCAAAGCATAGAATCCAATAGAATCAATGGGAGATAGCTGAACTGGAGACAGGCAAGTGGAGTCCTATGTGATAGGAAGGTCCCAATTAAGATAAAAGGAAAGTTTTACAGGGCTGTGGTTACACCAGCTATGCTGTGTGAATCAGAGTGGGGTGTTGAGAGCTAATAGAATTCGGAATGAGTACTGTATTATCTTGCGTATAATAAGCAGCTTATTCCCCCCTAAAATTGTGTGAAAGTCTGGGTGCATATTATACATAGGAGTAAAAATTTCAGCCATTTTCAGAGGAACACTAAGTACACATAAAGAATACTGTACTGGATCATCCATTAAAAGTTCATCCAGAATATTAGGTTGCATGAAATTATATTTAACCTGCATTCGTTTTGACCATTTAAGTAATAAAAGGAAAAATACTTTATTTATCTTTATACCATAGATATACATTAATATATTAATACAAGCATAACCATGGACACATTATGAGAAGAGGGGAGGAGGAGCTTGTTAGTGCCATACCAGGAATGCAGGTGGTCGGTAGCACCCTGGGCAGGGGGAGACCAAAGCTGACGTGGAAACAGGTTGTCTGTAAGGATATGGTTGTGTGCAGGGTGGAAGAGGAATTGGTGGGAGATAGACGGGAATGGAGAGCTAGAACCCGCAGACCCGACCCTGCCGCAGGTGGAATGAGGGTATGGTATGGTGATGATGTACCATGGATATAATAATGCTAGTGTACTACTGAAAAAAAAATACGAAGTACTGTAATAAGAATGAGTATGTCCAGTTATGTCCAACAATACTGGTATTAAATCCCTAAAAAACCGTCAGAATCGTCATCTTAAATTATACATTGGTAATGAGATTTTTACATTAACGTAAATCTTGAAACTTGGGGTGCCTATTATACGCGAGATAATACGGAATATTAGAGGTAGCCTGGGGGTGGTGGTATGGACACGTAATGAGACGGGGGGAGGAGGAACTCGTCACGGTCATTTCAGGAATGCAGGCTATCGGAAGCACCCGGGGCAGGCGGAGATTGCAGTAACCGTGGGAGCAGGTTGTCCGAGAGGATACGGGGGAAGGTAGACGGGGACCTGGTGGGAGATAGACGGGAGTGGCGGGCTAGGATACGCAGACCCAAACCTGCCACAAGTGGGATAAGGGTATGGTGATGATGATGATGATGCGGACTTAGTATAAAGAAGAAAGAAAGGGTACTTCTGAATTGTCGCCTTTATCTTGGCTGGAAAGAACCGCATTACTTGCTTCATCAATTTATAGCTACCTCAGTATACAATTGTATCTCCCAACTCTCATTTAACGGTATTCATTTTCCTCCATGTTATAAAACAGTTTTGCTAACTTCCTGATTCTAGAAGACCATACAATTCACCGCATATCATAAGGGATGTTTTAGGGCTAGCTGATTCTGATACCCTTACTCAGAACAATAACTCCTACACAATTACGATCATTTCACCAGCTGTAGCCTTGGTATTGACATCATAGTATTCCAAAACTTTATTATGGGGCAGTGAAAATGAGGGGAGCAATGCAGCAATTGCTCCCCTTCAGCGCCTTAATGAGGCGCATATTTTAAATGATGCACAATTCAACTTTGCAACTGATGAAGCATTTTTGCTATTCCGATTTCTATACTGCCAGTCCAATCTGCAGTTGGAGACAGTAGAGGACCTATTGTAATTACTGGCTAGATTTATATTGAGGGATTGTGAAAATTTAAAAATATTTGGGGCACACTTTTTTAGAAGCGCTTCCATCCTGATCCGCCTATGGATCCGTCCCTGGGGGGAAATAAATCTCCCACCTTATTTTTAATCCAGCTGCCAGCAGCAGGGCCATTTTCTCTCCATTGTTTACTCTCAGTGCGCCTTCGATAATCGGGAACCTATGCGCCTTGAGTTTTAGCGACATATCGCTATTGTAACTTTGAATGCATGGTTCTATTCGCTTATAGAGTACTGTACTCCTCTTTTTAGATTAGCTTTGGGTGTTGAGTACTGACTTCTATCTCGTTATTCCGTCGATAATCATGGTAGATCGTTAGTTTCATAACAATTGCGTGTATACATCCTATATACTGTATATCGTCTGCACACAATTTACACTAAAGGTAGATCAGGTAAAGGAGTTTAGCCTAGGAAAGAAAGCTAGAGACACGCAGTATTGCTGGTGTGTAACGGACATCAGTGAGCCAGCTCTTGTCGTTATTTATCGTGAGTAAATAGCTTCTTAAATCACCGGATTTATGATTTTAGATCCTTCAAGAGAATGTTAAATGGGGACATTCTTTGCTTTATTGGTCTTGATGCATATTTACAGTTGGCAATGAAAGATGTCAACTTTATCATTCGACTATCATCTATTCCAATTCAGTCAGTCTGCTAACAAGAAAAAAACAACAAGGGAGCACAACAACAACTTATACGCATTTTCTCTCCTAATGGAAGGATGAGTGCCAATTCTTGTTCTACTGGAACAAATGGGCGATTCACTGGACGGAATTTGCACTCAGCCGACTGCCAACTTAATGCTGCATTCCATATGCTTATGGGTTTTATTTTGCTTATTTTCCTTCATAAACTCCAAGAAGCGGGCTCCTTCCCTTCCTACGGAAGGCGTAAGGGGGGGCCTCGTTCTCTCGTCCGAAAGAAGACAACCCATCAACCTGGAATAACTGGCACATTAGTAGAGCAAGTTATCTTTGAAGCCCCGAGGCGAGTGGATCATCGTATTATAGACAGCCTGACCTGCAATATCTATGGCGCCCATATCTAATAATGACGTCTCTTTGAATCGACATCCATCACGATAGAACCGTGGGGACGTGCAGCGACTATGCAGCAAGAAGTGGAGGATCATTTTTGAGGTGGGACACTGATTACTCGTCGAAAAAATAAACTAAAATAAAAATAAGCAAATTTAAATATCAAATAGTTGATTGACTTCACTTACCACGTATAAAAAGGGAGAAAAGAATAAGCATAAAATTCCAAGTGAAGGAGCAAGTGTGAGATTTAACCTTTAATACCTCAAGTGACAAACCAATAATTTTTTATCAGTGTATCAAGGGAAGGGAATACGTGTTGTTGCGCTTCACATTAAAGAGCACATCAATGAATCCAAACCTTACCTGTAGCCTGCTGAATTTAAACGTGACGTGACGTCTAGTAAACGTCAGAAAACTTTACAACTTGAATGTTCTACGCAAGCGTGTTGCATCTGCCTACCATTTACAATCTGTTGCGATTCCATTCAATTTCTTTATTTGTGCGTATTCTTGGATGTGACCGAGTGGCAGTGTGCGCCTCTGAAAGTTGAGTAATGCATGTAGTGAGTAGTCAGCAACTAGATACGAATCAACATTGACTTTTCGGAAAATGCTAGAGGAATAAGAAGTTGTTGCTGGTGTAACTTTAGAAAAACTCTTAACTGCACGAAAAGCTTTTAAGCAATATTAATTCAGTGGAGTCAATTACATAAACTCTATTCGAAATCTTCCATTGAATTTTAATTTGCAATTGGAACACATATAGGAGAATTATGACAGCGAATTCTACCTCATTTGAGAAAATTACGAATAGATTCGCGTAATCATCAATTTTCTTTTCGGGTAATGGACTCTATTTCTTCCATTACGATTTCAAGAACGTGCTAGTCTTAAATATTTTCTTTAAAAAATATTCAACGTTCAGACTAAGAGGGGTGGGAAAAACCTGCAAAAGTAAAAAAGTGCATAGTGAAGTGGAAAACATTTCCTTCACCTGCTAATGATGACGATAAGAGGCATACCAAAACATTTTATTATTGTAGGATTTCTCTTATTATTGTGGACCACAGGTAGGACGTTATCAATGGTAGTCATTTTATACTATATCTTGTCAATACATGCATGTAATGAAACGTTGATAAAATTGCATTCATTTGGATAATTTAAATGCTTAATACTTATTCTCATACTCGTTCATGAAATTAATATAGTAAATATAAGTATGATCTTCATCATCATCATCATCACACCCTTATCCCGCCTGAGGCAGGGTCGGGTCTGCGGGTTCTAATCCTCCACTCCCGCCTAACCCCCACCAAATCCCCCGTCACCCCGCATGCCTCCATGTCCCTTTGCACCACCTGCTCCCACGTCCGTTTTGGTTTTCCTCTACTTCTGGTGCCCCCAATCACCTGTTGTCCCATAATCACCCTCGTCAGTTCCTCCTCTCCCCTCCTCATCACGTGCCCATACCACCACAACCTACTCTCTCTCATCTTTTCCGCGATGTCTCCCACCCCCAAGCTACCTCTAACATAATCGTTTCGAATTCTATCAGCTCGTCACACCCCACTCATATAACGCAGCATTCGCATCTCAGCCACTTGCATTTGCCTTTCATGGTTCTTCCTAGCTGCCCAACACTCTGAGCCATATAACATAGCGGGCCTAACGACAGTTCTGTAGACTTTGCCCTTCAACTTTATGGGGACACGGCGGTCACACAGGACACCACTTGCCTGTCTCCACTTCAGCCATCCTGCATTAATCCTATGGGTCACATCGGAATCTATCTCCCCATTGCTCTGGAAAACTGATCCTAGATACCGGAACTCTTGCACCCCTGGTATCCCCTCATCCCCACAACGAATATCACCCCCTTGCCCCTGGCCACTAAAATTGAAAGGTAGGTACTCTGTCTTCTTCATGTTCACCTTAAGACCCCCACTTTCCATTGAAATATAAGTATGATCTGATGAATTAAAAGGGAGTAATAGAGTGTCAGGGATTTCCAAAGCTATATAAGTGAAAGAGTTGGCTACTTTTTCTGTTCATTTTAGGGGTTTGACTAAACGTCCAGGCCGATTATTTGTTATCACGTAGAACAAATGCGGTACATAAACAGACGTCAAGTAATTGAAAAATTAAACATTATAGGTTTATCGAGTTGTTTAATAATTATAAAATTACAATAAGTACGAGGGCTATTTTTTTCAAGCTCCGATCGGTTGCAAACTGAAAACCACAGTGAATATCCATCCTGTTTTATTTGGAACATTTAGGTATACCTTCCAGCTATTTCTCTACATAGTCACCTCTTCGACTGAGACATTTGCCATAGCTTGGTACTAAATTTTCTATACTCTCGTCATACAAGGCAGTCGCCTGTCCTTTCAGCCAATTCTGAACACTGGTCTGCAGTTCATTGTCTGAGACAATCTTCTGTCCTGCTAGCCAGTGTTTCAGCACCCTCCATACAGCCCGGACTTGGCTCCCTCCGACTTCCATCTCTTACTTACATGAAACGCTGGCTAGGAGGACAAGTTTGACTCAGACAATGCAGACCAGTGTACAGAAATGGCTGAAAGGACAGGCGGCTGCCTTGTATGACGAGGGTATAGAAAAGTTGGCACCATGCTATGACAAATGTCTCAGTCAGCGAGGTCAGCGCAGATGTCTCAGTCAGCGGGATAATGACCTAAATGTTTCAAATAAAATAGTCGGACCTTGAAAAAAAGCCCTCGTATTTTCACAACTTAACATCAAGTATATTATTCCATTGATTTTCATGGGAGCGACGAATTGCGTTGGACACACCAGTTCTCGTCTGATCACCGAAGTTAAGCAGCGCAACCCCCGCTAGTACTGACATGGGTAGCCGCTTGGGAAACCTGGGTACTGCTAATACCCAAAAATCGTCACATTAGTGTAGTGTCTGTGCAATCTCTGCTTAAGAACTATGCTGTGGACGGGGCTCTAATGACCTTGTAGTTGAAAGGCCCTAAAACACTAACAAACAACAACAATTCCATTGATTCCCAATACGGGTCTGATAGGCCTACTTCATCATCATGATCATCATAATACCCTTATCTCGCCTTTGGCAGGGTCCTGTCTTTGGGTTCTAGCCCTCCAACCCCGCTTATCTCCCGTCAGGTCCCCGTCCACCCTACACACTACCATATCCTTACGGATAACCCACTCCTAAAGTTGCTTCGGTCTCCCCTTGCCCCGGGTGTTTCCAACCACCTGCACTCCTGCAATGGACCTATCGAGCTCCTCCTCCCCTCTTCTCATTACGTGTCCATACCACCCCAACCTGTTTTCTCTAATGTTTTCCTTGATGTCTCCCACCCTCAAGAAAAGTCATTCATATCTTGGGGGGGTAACATTTAATTAAAAGGCAAAAACTAAAATAAACAACTAAATAAATGCAATAATAAAAGAAGAAGTCATTAGGACAAATATAAAAAGGCAATGGCCACAGTATATACGTGAATGGAAGGCAAAAGTCAAAACAGATATAGAGGTAAGACGCCAAAAGCCAAACCAGACACACAGGTGAAAGGGCATATAATTCCCAAGGGTAAAATAAATAGCAAGAAAGCGGTAGAAGAACAAACGACACGGGCCGACCCCCAGGAGGTTAAGAGCGCAGGACTGACTGCCAGTCACCAATAGAGTTGGAATTTGTAGTATCTCTCACAGTGACTAAAGGGGCATGAGCCTGACTCCTGTTGCATTGTAGTTATTGTGCAAAAGGTCAGGCACCATGCAATATTATAACCAACAAAGCATTAATTTACCTACCAAAAATTTCTATTGTGGTTGTGTAATGCGGTGTTGGAACAGTGGGGTAGGCCGGTATCCCCCCACAGACAATTCAGCCAATATTTCCTGCAGGCTCCAGACGCCCGGCTGGGGTGCCCCCAGTCAGAGCATGTTCTTTGGACCCGCAGACCCTACCCTGCCACAGTCGGGATAAGGGTATGATGATCTCACAGTGACTAAAGATATGCGTTACAGCCTTGGCCTTCACTGCCAAGGGGTAGTCATGAAATGTTTTCATCTGTCATAATGCTACAATCTGGTGGGCCTTCTAAGAATCCAAAAGCAGCGTGCCATTGCCCAGTAATAGACAGGAACCACGGGGTGTGAGTCTTGTAGCCATTGCTCGAGGGCTAAGGCTTCTGTATAGTCATTAATGGTCATTGCTTTGGGTCTGCATGTTCTAGCCTTCCACTCCTATCTGTCCTGCACTAATTCTCTATCTACCCCACATTTGGTCATGTCCCTTCAGACAACCTGTACCCATGTTTGCTTTGGTTGGTCCCTATCCTAGATGCTTCCCAAATGTGCTATCCGAATTAAGTGCTCTTCCCCTCTTCTCATGGGAGAGGCGAGTTGCGTTGGACACACCAGTTCTCGTCTGATCACTGAAGTTAAGCAACGCAAGCCCAGTTAGTACTAACATGGGTGGCCGCTTGGGAAAACTGGGTACCGTAGTATCCAAAAATCGTCGCATTAGTGTAGTGTCTGTGCAGTCCCTGCATCAGACCTACACATTGGACGGGGCTCTAATGACCTTGGAGTTGAAGGGCCCTAAAACAACAACAACAACAACAACAACAACCCTCTTCTCATAACATGTCCATAACACCTTAGTCTGTTCTGTTGTCCTTCATCTTCTCTGCACTTGTTCACCCCATACATGCACCGTGGCATTCACATTTCTGCTACGTGCACTCTCTTTTCGTGGTTCTTTCTCACTGCCCAACATCCTGAGCCAAATAGAATAGCTGGATAGCTGGCTGTATTACCGTTGTGTAGAACTTCCCCATCAGGTTTATTCGGGACCTTCAGTTGCACAGAATACCACTTGCCTGTCTCCACGTTTAACATGTGGGTCATATCTGAATCAATTTATCAGAAATATTTAACCTCCTGAACCATAGGCACAGCCTCACCCCTCGATACAACCTCTCTACGTTGCATCTGTCCATCCCAGTTGACAGCAAGATATTGAATCTTCTTCTTGTTCAGTCCCCCTTTTCTACCACTACCCTAATGTCCTTGAGTCCCGTTTGTACCTCCTCCTTTTAGTCCTCAAGCCTTTCCACACATTGGTAAATGATATGCATTGGGGTGTCCATTCCCCTACTCCCTCCTATCTCTAGCCTAGACCAGTTTAGAAACTTCCCTCTCCCCTTCAATTGTCCCTAACAGATCATAGAGGGCTTCAAACTTCTGATGTTTGGCGAAGTCAAAAATGTAGTTCAGTGGCCGATGACTTCCCTGTCAGCAGTCCTCGCCCACCACGAAGCTAACAATGGGACGTCCATTCTGGCCCACAGGGTAGGTTGGACAGGTAACCGTAAGACAGACATGACACCCGAACCTTGGCGTTTCCTTACGGTCACCTTCCAGGGAGGCCTACACAGGGGCAGGTGCAGAGGGGGAGCAATGCAGCAATTGCTCCTGAGGGACCTATAGTAACTGCTAGTAATTGCTAGCTAGACTTATATTGAGGGATTCTAAATTTTTAAAAATATTTAGGGCGCACTTTTTTTAAGTGCCCCCCCCCCCGATCCGCCTCTGGATCCGCCCCTGGGCCCTCCACTAGCCCTCCACTCCCGCCTGTCTCCCACCAAGTCCCCGTCCACCCTGCACACCGCCATGTCCCCCCCGGACAACTTGTTCCCAGTTTCCCCCTACCCTTGATGCTGCCGACCACCTGCATTCTTGGAATGCACTAACGAGCTCCTCTTCCCCTCTTCTCATAACGTGTCCATTCCACCTCAGCCATTTCTAATTCTATCTGCCCATGACATGCTGCACGTGTACCGCAGTATTTGCATCTCGGCTACTTGCATTCTATTTACATGGCTTTTCTTCACTGCCCAACACTCTGATCCATATAGCATAGCTGACCTAACCACTGTCCTGTAAACCTCCCCTTTCAGCTTGATTGCGACCCTCCTATCGCACAGGACTCTGCTTGCCTGTTTCCATTTCAACCATCCCCCATTGATTCTATGGGTCACATCCAAGTCAATCTCCCCATTGCTGTGAAACGTTGATCCTAAGTAGTTTGCCTCCTGTACCTTTTTCACCAGTTCGCCCCTCGAGTGTATGTCCCCGTTGTTTTCCTGGCCATCCCAATTGAAAGCTAAATATTCTGTCTTCTTCATGTTACAGCCGTCATCTTCAGATATGTAACTATATTAAAGTCTTGGCAAATTAATATTTCAGGGCATGGAATTTATATAAATAAGCTTCAAATAAGCTTCTAGTTCATATCACCATCATCGTACCCTTCTTCTGCCTGCGGCAGATTTAGGTCTGCAGGTTCTAGCCGCCTATCTCCCACCAGGTTCCCCTCCAATCCACACACTACCATGTTCTTGCGGACAACCTGCTTCCACGTCAGCTTTGGCCTCTCACTGCCCCAGGTTCTACCGACCACCTGCATTCCTGTTAAGGCGCTAACCAGAGCCGTAACATGGGCATGAAGCGCCTGTGGCAAGTGTCTAACTTTCGCTTGCCTGAAGCCCAATAATGACGAAAATCTTCAACAGTTTGTGCCCCAAACCCAGTTGCGCCCATGGGGGCTGCCTTCTTCGCAACGCCCTCGTCATGGCCCTGGCCCTAACGAGCTCCTCGTCCCCTCTTCTCATTACGTGCCCATACCACCTCAGCCTATTCTCCCTCATCTTTTTGGCGATGTCCACCACCCCCAGGCTCTTTTAAGCTACGGAAATACTTGTAGCGTTGCATACGTAGCGCATACGGTGACGTCATGAAAATTCATGTAGAGCACTACCAGTAGGAGCTATTTGAACAACATGTGTAGTGCTACAAAAGATGGAGGCCTCCATGTTGCCATATATGCTACTTAGATGACTAAACTATTTCAATTTCTTTAATTAAATTATGTGTTCTAATAATGTGTTCTATACGAAGTTGCTACGTAGCTTTTCTGAACACCAATTTTCGTATTCTTCGCTACGTAGCATGAAAGATTATGCGGTCAGCAACATGTGTAGCGCTACAAAGATGGAGGCTTCCATGTTGCCATGCATGCTACTAGATGACTAAGCTATTATTTCAATTCATTTAATTAACTATTATGTTCTTAATGTGAGCTTTACCATTTGCTATTTTTCCTTGTCTTCTGTTTTGGGTCTTTGCTGATCTAATGCCATGCTCTACACCACGTTTTTCATAAATGAATTGGCAAATACCATATCTATATTTACTCATTTATTTATATATATAAAAATTATGTTATTTTTAAAATTCGATATGAAATAAAATTACATCTTTCATTTAAAACTATACCATTTTTTTTATTTCTTCCCCTTCATTTGAGTACTGTCAATAAGTATTGCAGTCCATCATATTCAATTGCAATATCTTCTGCGGGGGCCACCTTGTTGCACTACGCAAAGAATCCTACTCAAAAAGGCGTAGCGTTTGTAGCGCGACAACTACACTACAAAGTTTTGGCTACAGTTTCAAAACAATTTGTTCCCTATGCTGCGAAGTTGCCACATAGCTTTTATGAACAGCAATTTTCGTATTCTGCACATCGTGGAGCAATACGTAGCATTAAAGATTATGCGGAAACTGATATACCGTATTTATTCCAATAACAGTCGCCCTCTATTAAGCGCCTCAGAATGAGGGCCAAAAAAGTAATAAACGCCGCCCTCCAATAATCGCCGCAGCGTTTTTTCGCTAGTGGTAAAATATTTTTGGAAGAAAAAGTGGGGGTAGGCCGGCATACCCTCACATACTGTACATCACCATCATACCCTTATCCCGCCTGTGGTAGGTTCGGGTTTGCGAATTTTAACCCTCCACTCCCGTCTATCTTCCACCAGGTCCTCATCCCCGCACACTGCCAATACCTTTACAGACAACCAGCTCCCACGTCTGCTTTGGTCTCCCCCCTACCCCGGGTGCTTCCGACCACCAGCATCCCTGAAATGGACCATACCACCTCAACCTACTCACCCTCATTTTTTCGGGGATGACCACCACTCCAAGGCTACCTCGAATATACTCATTCCTAATTCTATCAGCTCTCGACGCGTCAGTCATGTACCACATTACCGCAGCATTGGCATCTTGGCTACTTGCATTCTATTGACATGGCTCTTTTTCGCTGCCCTACCCTCTTATTCATATATAGCATAGTTGTCCTAACCACTGCCCTGTAGAATTTCCCTTTTAACTTGATGGAGACCCTCCTATCACACATGTCTCTGTTTACCTGTCTCCGCTTCACCCATCCCCCATTGATTCAATGGATCGCATCAGACAGCCTTAACCAATATTCCTGCGGGTTTCCAGACGCCTGGCTGGGTGACCCCAGTCAGAGGACGTTCAGTGGACCAGCAGACCCGACCCTGCCACAAGCGGGATAAGGGTATGATGATGATGACGAATGCCAATATCGTCGACAAAAAGCTCACAAATTATATAAACGACGCCTTCTAATAAGCGCAGCACCAAAAAACGCCACGAAATATATAAACGGCGCGGCGTTTATTGGAATAAATACGGTACTCATTCCTGTTCTTATCAGCTCTTGACACGCCACTCATATACTGCAGCATTCACATCTCGGCCACTTGCATTCTATTGACGTGGCTCTTCCTCACTTCCCAACCCTCTAATCCACACAGCATAGCTGGCCTAACCACCGCCCTGCAGACCTTCCCTTTCAACTTGTTTGGGACCCTCCTTTCCCTCAGGACTGCCCTTGCCTGTCTTCACTTCATCCACCCCCCCCCCATTGATTCTACAGGTCACATCTGCGTCTATCTCCCCATTGCTCTGGAAAGTTGATTCACGCACCTAACCTCTTTCACCTTTTTCACTAGTTCGCCCTTCGAACGTGTGCCATCGTTCTTTTCTTGTCCTTCTTAGTCAGGGCAGGTACTATAGGTTCTGCCGCCCGCGTGCAATTATGACGAGGCCGCCCCCCTCATAATATTTTCACTTATTTTGCTTAATGTCTACAAGTTAACATTGACTTGTTTGAGTAAAGAAATCGTTATGTGGTATTCCTTTTTCTTGTTTGCCAGCACATGGAAAAAATTGCCTTTCTTTCCTGAAGCATCAAAGCTAAAGCAACTCCTGACCCTTTGCCTGCTTATGGCGTGTCGAATACCCATCCTGTCCCTTTGAATGGGCACAAGGGTGATATATTGGGATATGGAACGTTCGCACCCGAGTACTTTTCGCCCCTGGGAGGGCAATGGCCGTTTTTTGTTATTCTGTTTTAGGTAAGGTAAAATGCCAGCGTAAATATCGCAAATAGCGTAAATTAGAGTAAATAGCGTAAATATCGTCAATGCCAGCCCTTGATATTTACCATATTTTGGCCGTTTTTTTATTCTGTTTTTACCTAGAAAAACAGCATTGTTCGTTTGGACATTTTTCTGAGTGTTTCAAGGAATAGGTAAGGTAAAAACTCAGCAATTTCGGGAAGAATTCTACGCATTGTGGAGGACATCAACGATAGAAATTTAATTGTTTGTTGGAGTTTAAGGTCCCGTCAACTACGAGGTCATTAGAGACCCGTCCACTGCATAGTTCTAATGCATATACTGCACAGACACTACACTATTGCGACAATTAGTTGGTATTAGCAGTACCCAGCTTTCCCAAGCGACCACCCATGTCAATACTAACTGAGCTGCGTTGCTTAATTTCAGGGATCAGACGAGAACTGGTGTGTCCAACGCAACTCACCGCTCCCTAGAAATTTAATAGACTTTCTGAATGTATAGCCTACAATTTCGAATTTTAGTTTATGTTTGCATTTTTTGTAATGAGAGTCTTGCTTAATGTTTGTGTTTTTTTTTTTATTTTATTAAAATTATTATTATTACAGTAAACAGAGCAACAAAAACACCGGCCATTTACCCTCCCAGGGGCAAAACGTCCGAGGGGCGAAATGTGTGGGGGCGAAAAGTACTCAGGGGTGAAATGTCGGGGGGCGAAACTTCCATAAACCCTTTACAACACACACGTCGGGGGAAAACTTCCATAAACACTTTACAACACACACACCACACACAACCTCAGGTACCTCAGGTGTCTCAGGTATGGAGCTCAGCAAATTGTCGCTCTTAACCGCTCCAATTAGCTAGCATTGAGCTAACGTGGATCGTGACACCTTGGCTTGTGCTCCAAGTTAGCTATTTGGAGCAGCTAAGAGCGACAATTTGCTGAGCTGCATATTAAAACGTTCTAATTTGTTTTAGCGGTTAAAAGCGACAGTTTGCTGAGCTCCATACCTGAGACAACATTCTGTAGCCCTGGGCCATTGGTGCACACTCATTAATGCAGTTTTGAGGGTTTATTTTTAATTTTAGGTATAGGAACATGTTATATCAAAATTTCACATTTTTTTAGAGCCATGCGATGGGATAGTTAAAACTACCCCTATCTATTGAAAAAAATGTAACTTTGCATTGTCCTGAAAAAACTACTGCCAAAATTTCTGAACTGTTTTCAGAAGTGAATGTCCCCCTCAATCAACTATAACTTTTTCCTAACCATTTTATCCCATATCTCATAGATTGTTTAAAAAAGGCATTGGTTACTTTAAAGGAACCACCCTGTATATATATCACATTTATCACATATATATTCACATATTATCACATACGAGGTGTGTTAGAAAAGTAATGAGACTGATTTTTTATTTAGCAAAGTTTTTGTTTTTTTCAAACATCAATATTATCTCCTTCAAAGTAGTTCCCTTTGGCAGCTATACACTGGTTGAGTCATTGTTCCCACTCTTGGAAGCAGAGATGGAAGCCTTCACCTGGTAGGGCTTTTAAATGGTTGGTCACAGTCATTTGAATGTTCTCCAGAGTTTCAAAAAACCTCCATGGTGCCAAAAAAGGATTGACAGTGACCAAGAATTCTGCAGTCATGTGATCACAGGTTATGAATCCTGGATATTTGAGTATAATCCTTAAACAAAGTGGCAAAGAGGAACGTGGCACACTCCACTCTTTTCCTCAACCAAAAAAATGTCGAATGAGCAAATCAAGGATGAAAACAGTGCTGATTTGCTTTTTTGACAGTAGAGCTTAATGCATAAAGAATTTGTTCCTACAGGGCAAACTGTCAATCAAGTCTTTTACCAAGGTGTCCTTGAAAGGCTCAGGAAAAGAGTGATTTGTGTGAGACCAGACATTCAGACAAGTGAATGCTTCATCATGACAATGCCACATGTCACATGGCCATTTCCATCTGGGAATTTTTTTACCTCACAATGCATTCCTGTTGCTCCTCAACCCCCTATTCACCTGATTTGAGTCATTGTGACTTTATTGTTTGCCCAAAATTAAAACATGTCTTAAAAGGATGTCATTTTGGAACCCTGGAGAACATTCAAAAGACTGTGACTGACCAGTTAAATGCCCTACCAGTTGAAGGCTTCCATCACTGCTCCTAAGACTGCGAACAATGAGTCCACTGGTGTATAGCTGCCAAAGGGAACTACTTTCAAGGAGATAATATTGATGTTTGAAAAAAACAAAAACTTTGCTAAATAAAATATCAGTCTCATTCCGTTACTAACGCAACTCGTATACTGTATATCCCACTACTCTAGGTCATGCCCTGGTTTTGAGGTCTGTGTCCCTGTCCGACAGTCATTTGTCCTAGTCGATTTAACATTTTTGCATACTACACAATTATTTACCGATAATATCATTGCATTTAGTACTGAACATATACGTATATGCCAAGATTAGGTACAGACGCATACACAAACCATAACATTTTGCCAGTGAAACTGACTGTTCTGCCACCATGGGTCTATTATGCAATTTTTTTTATCATAAAGTTTGTTGTGAATGTTTATAATATAAACTCTTGTTTTTTTTTTTTTTTTTTTTTTTGTTGAATAAAATACTTTTAAGTGGCGTTTTTGGTCCGACAATTATGGTAACCCTACTCTATATGCCTAATTGTTCGTCTGCTCAGATTGCGTTCATCACTTGTCGACTGCTTTCACTCCATTTACTCCACATTTTGAGCAGAGTCAAAAGAGTCACTCTAGAGCAGTGGTCTTCAAACTCTGTCGACTCATGGAACCCTTAGAACTATAAGATGCTTTGGGGGAACCCCATCCTACCTTTACAAAAGTATATCTTGTTGCTGCTAACGAATTTTCATTTTGACTTGTGGAACCTCCAGAGATGTATTGTGTAACACAGATTCTCAGAGGAACACAGAGAGCTCTAGAGTCATGACTTGAGTAACTCTAAAACGTGAAAAACGCATTTAGGAATGCGGGGCTTTCAGAGTAAGACATTTAGGAACGCTTTTGGAGCAACTCTAGCTTGACTAGAGTAATTTACAAACTCAGCCAATGTAAATGAATAAGTATGTTTTCTGACGGTCACATGTTTTCTGAAATTAGCGATGATTTTGTGGAAAAATAATGGTCAAATCAAACGAATGTTGTAAATTAGTAAGTTTTTCTCTGAAATTATTTTATTGGAGGTCAGATTTTCAAAAATAAGAAACTGTTTCTGTATTGTTTGAATTAATGATGCAATGTTTATTATTACAGGATGAAAGTACCCAACAACATTCTGCCAAAAAAGAATTAAAATGACAAGTTGTGAACAATACCACAAATAACGAACAGTACAATGCCTAAATGTTGTAGACTGATTTTCTCATTTGATCGACTCCTTATATTGATTCGACCATTATTTTTCCACAAATTCATCGCCAATTTCAGAAAACATGTGACCCCAGAAAACATACCTATTCATTTACAACCTCCTCCACCAGGTCCATGTCCACCTCCACACAGTTGGTAGTCTGACAGACTAGGTCCCTGACAGACTACCTTCATCATCCACGTTTGTAAAGCTACTTGTAGTAGCGCAGCTCCGCATGACAGCTGTGCTTTGCGGTGTAGTAGGATTACGTGGGGCAAAAAGCTATTTATTTGTAATCATATCTGTCCCTTTAAGAGGCATGAGCCTGAGTCCTTTTGCATTATAATTATTGTGCAATGGGCCAGACACCATGCAATATTGTAACCAACAAAGCATTAATTTACCTGCCAAAAAATTTCTAGTTTGGTTGTATACTGCAGTGTTGGAACAGTGGGGTAGGTCGGCATCCCCCCACAGTCACTTAGCCAATATTTCCTGCGGGTTCCAGGCGCCTGAGTGGGGGCCCCCAATCAGAGCATGTTTCGTAGGCCCGCAGACCCGACCCTGCCATAGGCGGGATAAGGGTATGATGATGATGATGATGATCTGTCCCTTTAAGAAACGTGACAAATCGAAATCCTTCATTGCATTCAAAAACTGCCATCTGGAAGGTGCACTAATTACACTTTCTGAAAGAGGTACAAAGAGGAACAATACAGTTACAAAATTTAAACTTTCTGACATACTACTAGTGCAGTTTACATACAATTTACAGGAATATGACCACTGATTTGAGCTCAAGTTTCAGTTAAAAATTCAGAAACCTCAAGAACCTTCAGTTTAATTATTAAAAAACCATCATCAAATCCATATGAATATGCCTCAATTCAAGCCATTGGAGCCCAAGCTCAACCAATCTAGACTCATAAGACACCCTCTTATCTACAAACAAACGTTTACTAAATCTTTGCTGTACATTCTCAACTAAGTTTATATCTATAAGCAAATAGGGATTCCAGCCTACTGAGGTTATACTCAAGGTTTGGGCTAACATATGTCACAAACGCCTTAAATAGTACAGTTTTATCATTTGACACAAAGCTTCTCAAAATTAAATTTTACAAAATACTCACAGTGAGCATGTCAGACAAATCAGAGCTAATAAGGACTCGCAAGACCTTTACAACATTGCATTGGGGCAATATAACATCACCAATAACATATCGATGTTTAGGATTTGATCTGCCTAGGTACAATACATAGGATTTACTAATAGAAATCTGTAGCTGCCAAGTATCGACCCAAAGATTAACCCTATCCAAGTCCCTCTGAAGAACTAATGAATGAGAAGAACGATTCTATAGCTTCACATCATCTGCAAACAGAGAAAATTTCCTAATCAAACCTTCACATCCAAGATCATTTATAAACAGAAGAAACAAAGTTGGACCAGAGATACTACCCTGAGGGATCCCACTTGAGGAATAACACTTCTGAGGGATGGTATACCATCCAAAGTTAAATTAGCAATAACACTATGATATCTTGCCACAGGTGATTCCCACAAGTCACTGCAGTACCTCAGCAGAGTGTCTCGATCAAAAATACTCATCATTTGTGATGCTATTTACAGAGAATTGCAACCATTACATTTGAAGGTGACAGATTATTAGGATCCAATACATACATACAGTCGAACTTCGCTATAACACACCCTGGTTATAACACTTTTTGGCTTATAACACACACAAGGGAAAGTCCCAGCCAATGCTAATGCATAAGTATATAGAAATTGATTGGCTATAACACATTCGGATATTGCATATAACACACAACTGGTTTGGTCCCTACAGCACTTTCAACGTATGAGAGACCTTGGATATAACAAACAGCTGTAACATGAAACTAGATGGCATACCCCACAGCTTAAGTAAGGCTGTATGGTGCAAGAGTTTTCCTATCTAAGATCAGTTTTCCAGAGCAATGGGGAAATCGACTCTGACGTGGCCCATAGGGTTAATGCAGGATGGCTGGAGTGGAGACAGGCAAGTGGGGCAAATTTTACAGAACTGTCATTAGGCCCGCTATGCTATATACCTCGGAGTGTTGGGCCATGAGGAAGACCCATGAAAGGCAAATGCAAGCGGCTGAGATATGAAAGCTACGCTACATGTGTAGGGTGTCATGATCTGACAGAATTACAAACGATTACGTTAGTGGTAGCTTGGGGGTGGCAGATATTGTGGAAAGGATGAGAGAGAAGCGTTTGAGGTGGGATGGGCATGTGATGAGGAGGGGAGAGGAGGAGCTTATTAGGTCAATTGTGGGACTGCAGATAGTTGGGGGTACCAGAGGTATAGGAAGACCAAAACGGACGTGAGTGCAGGTGGTGCAAAGGGATATGGTGGCATGTGGGGTGGAAGGGGACTTGGTGGGGGATAGGCGGGAGTGGAGGATTAGAACCCACAGACCGGAACCTGCCTCAGGTGGGAGAAGGGTGAGATGATGATGATGATAAAAGGATAAAATTCTCAGCAGTGTGGAATCTGGCAAAATAGCAGCTGACTGCAAGTGTGTGCGTCTTGAAGTATAATTATACAAGTCTAGGTTGAATTTATCTTGAAATTAGCATATTTTGTTCAGTTAACATAGCTTTGGCATCATTTAGCATCGTTTCTGTTATAACACACACTCGGTTATAAGACACAGACACGAGCAGTCACGACGGTGTGTGTTATATCCGAGTTTGACTGTATGTTGTACAAGTTTGCTTTTTTATTACATATTCATGTAAAAATGTTATGGTATATGGTTACAATAAGTTGGCAGATCTTATGGCTTGTGATATGACATTTGGTGGAAGATGCACTTGTAATGAATCAAAATTAAATGGATGTAAGTGCTCTGCAGGTTACTGTGTTGGTGAATAGGATGATGATAACATTAAATTATCTGGTGAAGTGGATGTATGTGGGAGGCCTTGATGTAGGATTTTGGATATCCATTTGAAGTTGCAATGCATCATGAAGGGCCATTGAATGCAACTGTGAAGCAACACTCATGCCAAATGTATGATGTGGTGTTGAGGTTGTTTTGTTGTAGGTTACTTTCCTGAAAAGTGTAAAATTTATTCATAAGTTTACTGACACGTACCAAAAGAGCAGCAGGAATGGGAGAAGATTGCCAAAGACTTTGAAGATATTGCGGAATCCAATGAATATGAAGTTGTGGGTGACGTATCCCATGGTGCATTCGTCTTCATCCCAAATATGCAAATTAGGACCCATCCAAATTTTATCTTAAAGACACGAAAAATTCCAGTTGAAGACTTGTTCAGCATGGAATTCTGAACAAAAGAAAAAAAAATTCCAAAATCCGATGAACAGATCAGCAATCATGTGTTGAATTTATTAGTGGCCTCCCTATGCACTTCACAAGGACATTTCAATTGCCTCCATTACGAAAATATAAGGGGGGCGCCTTATCATCACCACCCTGTAAACAGGTAGCTTACATGTAGGTCATAGGGCAAACGACCTGCAGAAAGTTTCACTGTTGTCAATACAGCCCTTCAACAAAGTGAATTTGAGACCACTGTACAACATTAGAGGATTGATATAAAAGGGAGGGCTAAAGATAAACATGATGAAAACAGAGTATTTAGCTTTCCGTTGGGAAGGACAGGAAAGTAACAGTGACGCCCATTTGGGGGGTGAACTGGTGAAAAAGGTGGAAGAGGTCACATATCTAAGATCAACGTTCCAAAGTAACGTTCCACAGAATTCTAATTCTAATATTATACACTGCAAGCAGCCTTATTGACCAATATGGCAGTGGAGAGACTAACTCTCAATCCTACTTATGATAACATAATAATCCTAAAACCCTGAGCTATAATTCAGGAGCCTCCCCTAATACAATACCAGCTATTGTTGGATTTCCTTGGATGAAGCCCTCCACCCTATCCTCACCCTATCCACCCTAGAATCATTGGGGATGGCTGATGGCTCAGTCACACACAACGTGATCTGGCACAGCAGGCAGCAATCATGCGATCATTGCAATGATCTGCAATATGGAAATGCCACATAAGGTGCAATATCTTTCTCAGCGATCCACTGACAACTGCACATTCCAGTTTATGTCAATCATTTTTTTGCCATTCTTTGCTAAAGCAATCGCATGACTGTGCAACAAATTTGTAATTTTGCACATCTGGATCACTCCCTGCTGTGATCAAGAATAGGTCACTGCAACAGATTGCCTTCTGTGTGATGGTCATAATGCAATTTTGTGGTGTGCATTTAGATCGCTCTCTCATGGTGGTAAGAGTTCGCTGCCCACTGCAACAGATCACGTTCTGTGTGACTGAGCCTTAAAGTGAAGAAAGGTAAGTGGACTTCTGTGTGATAGGAAGGTCCCAATAAAGTTGAAAGGGAAGTTCTACAGGGTGTGAGTGGTGTACAGTCACTTACAGCATATGAAGGGCATGGTTTTATTGTGTTGTAAGCTTTCTTCTGCTATTCTTTTTGTACTAACCCATCGGTTAAGTACTGTGAATATCGGGGATATTACAACTCTGATTCTAGGACTCCTAGTTAGTATTAACATGGGTGGGTGCTTGCAAAACTGGGTATTGCTAATGCCCAAAACTCATTGCATCAACGTAGTGTCCATGCGGTCTCTGCATTAAAACTACTTAGTAGATGGGGCTTTATTGACCTTTGTAGTTGATGGTCCCTAAAACCCCAACAAACCCAATAATAATGGTTGTGTAAACTATCACTGCCAAACTTAAAACAACCCTTCCTCACAGACATACACTCCCATGAAGAAGCTGCAGCCTTAGGTTGTCACTTTGGTCAGACCAAAGGGTGACCAACATAACCAAAATAAAAGCATGGTCTCTGCATTTGGTCAAGGAAAAATGAAAATGGCGGCGTACCAGTAATATTGGAAGGTACCAGTAATTAGTTTAAATTATAGAAATCTGTTTTTTATTAATTGAGGGATTTTTTATTTTAGGGAATTCATTTTATAAGTTTAGTGAATTCGATTTTTTTTTACTTTAGTGAATTCGTTGGACACACCAGTTCCCGTTAGATCACTGAAGTTAAGCAGCGCACACCCACGTCAATACCATCTTGGGTGGTTGGTAAAGAACGTTGGGTGCTGCAAATTAACCCTCTTCCTCCTCCTTTAACCTACCTCCTCATCTCCCGCGGGCAGCCTCCTAAGGGGTTGACCTGTTATGGCTGCCTGGCTTACACCCCAACCCACAAACTAATCAATTCGTTGTTTTTTTTTAATTTAGTTTAGTGGATATTTTCACTGTAGTGAATTTGGATTTTGTAGTTTAGTGGTTTTTTATTTTAGGGAATTGATTTTTTTTTGCAGTGGATTCGATTTTAACTTAAGTGAATTAATTTTTCTAAGTTCCGTGAAATCCTTGTTTATGGGTCCCAAAATGTCTAAGCAAAGCATTTTAGCAATCCGCTGTTGTCAGAGGAAACATGAGATCGTGATCAAACCACAATTGACCAGGTCAATCGCCAAAACATGCCTACAGTCATCAAGTTTGGATTTAACATCCTATTTTTCAATATGAGCTATTTATAGCATCAACCAAGGAAAGTTTTACATCGACAAGCATCTTGAGGGATGACATCCAAGGAAAAGATGGATCTCGCAATAGCAGACGACTGTATTGGCGTATTCTCATATGTCGGCGCTATGTTAAAAGAGCAATACGATACACGACAAAGTGTAATATTTGACACTACTAATTTCTTTATGCGTAGTTGACAGTGGTGGAGGTTGATGGAACGCTCACTTGGGGTTTCCGTGTAGTTTGAGAGAAATCATTACCTGCCTATTGCATCACGGAAGCAAAAATGACTCACAAGAGAGGCAGCATAATCAAAATCGAGGTCTAATCAAAGTAACGAATATGTGTCTGAAAGTCAAACAACTATTCCATTTCCTTATAACATAAAGCAAGTGTACTGACTCATTCTAAATAAACCATCATTCTGACGACAGTAGTAGTCTCATTCAACTTCTGTCCAAAATGGCTTTGATGTTGATATTACTTGTAAATGCTCTAGAGCTCATGGTCCTGATCTTTAAACCAGTTGCTGCGAATCTCTGTGGGAACATAAATATTGAGGGCAACAAATGAGCTAGTTTATTAAGTATTGATGGAACTTTTGTTTCTGAAAGCATTGATCCGTTAGGTTTATTTTAGGAGTCTGTGTCAAACTGGCGACATTTATCATCATCACACCTTTATCCTGCTTGTGACATGGGCGGGTCTGCGGGTTTTAGCCCTCCACTCTCGCCTATCTCCCAACAGCTCCCCATCAAAACCACACATTACCATATTTTTATGGACAACCTGCTCCCCCATCTGCTTTTGTCCCCAGCTGCCCCGGGCGCTTTCAACCACTTGCATTCCTGTAAGGGACCTAACGGACTCCTCACTTCTTTGCATCATCATCATCATCATCATCTCACCTTCCTCCCGCCTGCGGCGGGATCGCGTCTGCGGGTTCTTATCCTCCACTCTCGCCTATCCCCCACTAAGTTCCTCTCCACCCCGCACGTCCTCTTGTCACTCTGTACCACCTACTCCCACGTCCGTTTTGGTCTTAATCTACCCCTGTTGCCCCCAATCACATGCAGACCCATAATGGACCTAATAAGTTCCTCCTCCTCTCTCCTCATCACATGCCCATACCACCGCAACCGCTTTTTCCCACATCTTTTCCACGATGTCTCCCACCCCCCAAGCTACCTTTAACGCAGTGGTTCTCAATCTTTTTGAAGCCAGGGAACACTTAACTGTGACATTTTACTTCACGGAACACTTACAATTCAACATAAACTTTAAAGCAGGTTGTACCCTTTCTACACTTGGTACTTACTACCACTTTATATAACTATAAAACGAACAACTACAGTAAAGCACGTTTATAACGTTCATGGCTATAGTGTCTTTTGTGCAGGTCCCGGCAGAGCCTATGGCTTTTTAATGGTATTGGGTAACGGATATAGCGTTTGCTTTCGCGGCTATAACGTTTGCAAGGCCCTGGTGGGCAGCCAAGTTTTTCATATCCTATCACGAATATGCAAAAACTCCAAAACCCGTATGTGCACATGTCCTGATTAGGAATGTTGCTATGTGGAGAATGTACAATATAAGCTGTGCATTACATACATTGTACATGAACAGACCACTCAACCTTGCTAATGTGTGGATTTAGTAGTAATGACACAAGAGACCTAGAATTGAGGTGGTAAGACAATTTACAATGAACTTGTGTAGAGGTCAGCCAAGATACCAAGAGGATATGTGCGCCTCAATATTCAGAGAGGGAGTGGCAAATTGCATTGGACACACCAGTTCTCGTCTGATCACTGAAGTTAAGCAACGCAACCCCAGTTAGTACTGACATGGGTGGCCACTTGGGAAAACGGGGTACCGCTATTATCCAAAAATCGTCGCATTAGTATAGTATCTCTGCAGTCTCTGAATAAGAACTACACTATGGAATGGGCTCTAATGACCTAGTAGTTGAAGGGCTCTAAAACACCAGCAAACAAACAACATCCAGAGGTGGCACCAGCCATCCACCATGAAGCAATCATCAATTCTTGATCACTGTACACATAGGGAAATCATTTACAATATGTGCCCCAACATGCCGTTTTACCACTACGCGGTATTATGGATGGAAAAGCACAAAAAGGCATATAATGGCTATAGCGTTTTCACGGTTATAACATTTGTTCCTTTTGGTCCCCAACAAAACGTTATAACCGTGTTTTACTGTATGTCATTTGCGTTTGCTGATTACAATTCTATCCAAAAATTATTTTAAACTTTATCGATTTTTTTCCATCACCTTTTTTTCGCAGAACACTTGAAGTGGCTTCAGGGAACATCAGTGTTCCACGGAACACGCTTTGAGAACCACTGCTCTAACGTAATCATTTCAGACTCTGCCAACTCGTGACACCCCAGTCACCTAGTTCGCATCTTAGCCACTTGCATCCTCCTTTCATGGTTCTTCCTTGCTGACCAACACTCTGAACAATACAGCACAGCGGGCCTAACTACCATTTTGTAAACTTTGCATTTTAACTTTATTGGGACCTGGTGGTCATACAGGACTCCACTTGCCTACCTCCACTTCAGCCATCCTACATTAATCCTATGGGTAACGTCCGAATCTATCTACCCGTTGCTCTGAGAAATCAATCCTAAGTACCGAAACTGTTGCATCACTGGTACACCTTCACCCCCACAACGGCTGTCACCCCCTTGCCCCTGGCCACTAAAATTGAAAGTGAGGTACTCTTTCTTTGTCATGTTTACTTTAAGACCCCCCCTCTTTCCAATGCTGCCTTAATATCCTGTAGGCCCTTTTGTGCATCCTCTCTGGACCCCTTAAGCTTTCCCACATCGTCAGCAAATGCCAGGCACTGATGGCCCAATCCCAAATTCCCATCAGCAGCTCATTCATTATAGAGTGAATAGATATGGGCTAAGTGCTGACCATTGATGCACACCAACCTGCACATTGAAGCATGCTGTGTTTCACCATGCTGTCCTCACCCTAGAAATGGAACCCTCATACATATCCTGCACTATCCTTATATGGCCTTCATAAACCACTTTCTTCCTTAAAACACTCCATAGCATCTGTCTAGGGACACTATCATATGCCTTCTCCAGGTCCAGGTCTCTCCTTCCCTTGTCACCAACTTTTCATATAAGGCCTCACACTTCTGGTATTTGGCCAGGGCAATGATCCTCCTGGCATTTTCTTTGCCTGCACATAGTCTGTATTGGAAACCTAATCCCCGGTTTCCCTCCACCTATGGAAAGCTACCTTCTTTAGTTTGAGGGCAGCTTCCCCCTCCTCATTCCACCGCCATGTCTGCCTATCATGATACGTTCCTCCTACTCTACCCCTACCTAACAGTGCCTCTCCCCATCTAATCTTCCTAGAAACCTGTCCCACATGACATTCACTGACCCTCCCAGTCCAGTCAACCTGGTTGAGAATATCCTGCCAGAATTCATCTGCCTTGGTGGGCAACTTCCACCACCTAATAACTGGTTCTCCCTGTCAAGTATGTTGCCCAACTGTCCCCATCATTAGTAATTCTATCATGAGCAGCTTATGGCCACTTTCCTTCTGGAAATATTCACTGGGTAGCGCCCAGCAGTCTCAGATCTCTGCCCTGTGTTGCTTCCTAAGTATGAAAAGTCTATTTGAGACCTCCCATGAGGTGACTGGAAAGTGATTAGGTGCTTTTCCCTCTTCTTGAACCATGTATTGGCTAATGCAAGGCCATGTGCTCTTGCTGTCTCAAGGACCTTCTGCCCCTCAAGGTTGATCATCCTATACCCACATCCCCATGTGCTTACTCATATCCCAGATCCTCACTACCCATGTGTGCATTAAAGTCACCCCCAAAAATCTGTCGCTCATTTCCCTTGTCTTGTCTAATTGTGCTATCTACTGACTGTACCACCTCATCAAAATCATCCTTGAAATCTGTTTTTATGGGGTCACCCAGGCCTGCTTGGGGGGGGGGGCATATGCACTTATAGATGGAGCCCTATACTCTGCCAAACTACAGTAACTAGCATTAACCTACTACTGATTCTCCTAACTGAAGTGTTCCCCTGCATCTCCTGTAGGAATGCAATGGTGATCTTCCTATGCCTTAGGGTGGCAACTACCTTCCCAGTTTTCCCTGAGAGGGTCCTCATATTCCACGTCCCTAGTCTTAGCCTAGCCCCCATATTTCGTGTGACAGTACTGACAGGGGGCACCCCAGTCAGACATCCAGAATTCCCAGTAATAGTGAAAGGGTTACCTGTGAGAGGGTGCCGTTGAACCCCACAGGAACTCCCCCTTTTGCATAACACATCGATATCACCACAATCTACTCTCCCTCACTGCCTCTGGCCCAGCCTCCTTGGAGGCCACAGATGCCTCCCATCAAACAGAGGCATCTGCTTTTAGCCGCCCCCTTCCTGGCTCAGCCCAGCTGGCCCCCTCCATAGCGGTGGTGATGGGTGAGAGAGGAGGGAAGAAACCAGGGACACCTCCTGCCCCCGCAGTGGGGCGCGTGTCTTTGGTTCGTCCACCCAAGCTCTTCGGCCAACAGCAGAAGGCACTGAGTGGCAGCATGCCCCAACTGGGACATGATGGGGATTCCTCCTTTGAGATGGAGGAGGGGGAGCCAATTGTAGGCACCCCTCCCTTGTCTGCTGTAGGACGGAAAAAAGGGAGGAATAGAAATTAACCTCCAAAGCCCACCTAATGGTAAATCTCCTTCAATGGAACTGTCGAGGTTTTTCCCACAAGAGGGACGAGATCACAGTGCTGATCTCATGGCACAACCCCATCTGCATCTCCCTCCAGGAGATCCTCTGCCGTAGTGATACCCCACTTTCGTTATGGGGCTAAAAGATGTATGTAGACACCCGGCAGCAGGGAAACCACCCTGTGGGATGGGTGGGTATCCTTATCTGGAATGGATGCATGCACACCCCAGTTACTTTGCAGACGCCTCTCCAAGCCGTGGCAGTTTCACTGCAACTGAATGTGCCCACCACTCTATGTTCCCTCTATCTGCCTCCTGGGATTGATATCCCATGGGCAGGCCTTGACTCCCTCACAGCCCAGCTTCCCAGACCCTTTCTGATTATGGGAGATTTTAATGCCCATAATGCAACACCCGAGGGCTCCTTGTGGAACAATGGGTGTCACACAATGGCCTCATTGTCCTCAACACTGGTGCCCCCACACATGTGATGACTGCCACTGGTGGTCTTTCCTGTATCGACCTCTCCATCTGCTCTCCTGGGTTGGCGCCACGTCTGCAATGGGAGGTTCTGTGTGACCCTGGGGGAAGTGACCACTTCCCCATCAGGATTAGAAGTGAAAGTGGGGCATTGCCCCAACAACCACCACGATGGTGTTTGCATCAGGCAGATTGGGAAGAGTTTGCTCATCACATCCACTTTCGCCCACTGCGTGATTTTGATGGGGTCAATGATCTAGTGAGCCACTTCACAGAGGTGGTGATCAGGGCAGCATTGGCAGCTGTCCCCCAGAGCTCGTGTAACCCTCCACGAGCACGGGTGCCATGGTGGACAGAGGGCTGTCGGAGTGCGATTCGGGCCCGCAGAGGCTCACTTCGCATCTTCCAGTCTCATCCAACTGATGCCAATCGTGCCAACTACCTCAGAGCCCGGGCATATGCACGACGGGTAATCAAGGAGGCCAAATGCTCCTCATGGAGTGAGTATGTCTCCTTGCTTAACCACCACACGCCATCCAAGAATGTCTGGGTTAAAGCTGAGAAAAATCCAGGGAAGGTACTTACAATCCTGTGGCTCTGGTCTCGTTGTGCAAGGGTTGTGAGGTGGCTGAGGAGCTGGCAAGGACATTTGCAGCCATCACCAGTTCCCAGCACTACACTGCAGCTTTCATCAAACAGAAAGAAGTGGCAGAACGCCTTCCAATTAACTTCTCTGGTGGTGTTGCTGAGGGGTATAACGACCCATTTACCCCTTGGGAGCTGCGAGCAGCTCTAGCACAGGCCCGGGATACTGCCCCCGGTCCTGATAACATCCATTACCAATTGCTACGGCATCTACCTGAGAATGGTCTTTCCTACCTCCTTGAGGTTTTTAATTATACTTGGCAGCAGCGCGACATCCCTGTAGGGTGGTGGGAGGCTATCATTATTCCCCTCCCTAAACCTGGAAAGGATAGTACCCTACCCACGAATTACAGGCCCATATCTTTGACGAGCTGTCTGTGTAAAACCATGGAACGCATGGTTAACTGGCGCTTGGTGTGGTATCTGGAACAGCACAACTTTCTCTCCAATGCCCAATGTGGCTTCCGTGCAGGCAGGTCTCCGGTGGATCATTTGATCTCACTGGAGACAGCAGTACGTGAGGCCTTTCTCCACCGACAGCACTTGGTGGCTATCTTCTTTGATGTGGAGAAGGCGTATGATACCACATGGCGCCATGGCATATTTGAGACCTTGCACCGGTGGGGGCTCAGGAGTAATTTGCCTCTCTTCCTCCATAGTTTTTTGTCCAACTGGACCTTCAGAGTGCGTGTGGGTAACACCTATTCCTCCGCCATTTTGCAGGAGAATGGTGTCCCACAGGGGAGCATCCTCAGTGTGACGCTCTTTGCTGTTGCGGTGAACGGTTTTCCCTCCTCCATTCACCTCCCGGTACAACCGTCCCTATTTGTGGACGACTTTTCCATCTGGTACCGGGGTGCCACAATGCACGGCATTGAGCGTCAGCTGCAACTGGCGCTCAATAGTGCCAATGAGTTCGCCACCTCACGTGGCTATAAATTCTCTCCTGAGAAAACAACAGTCATGCACTTCTGTCGTAAGCGAGGGCTTCATCCTGAGCCTCAGCTTACCCTAAATGGGCACCTCCTCCCAGTTGTAGAGGCAGCCTGGATTCTTGGTCTCCGTTTTGACAGCCGTCTGACATGGGTCCCACACTTGAAGGAGCTCAGGGCTAAGTGCCTTCACTCCCTTAATATTCTGTGGTGCCTGCAGGGAACTGGTTTTGGGGCAGATCGAACGGTGATGCTTCGATTCTACCGATCACTCGTTTGATCATGACTCGACTATGGCTGTAGTGTTTATGGCCTGGCCGCTCCATCTACTCTCCGGATGCTGGACAGCGTTCATCATGCTGGCATCTGGTTTTCCATTGGGGCTTTCTGCACAAGTCCCGTGCTCAGCCTTTATGCTGAATCCGGTGAGCCGCCACTGACTGTAAGGCGGCAGTGCTTAGCAGCTGCATATATTTTGCGACTGAAAGGTCAGCCACAGAACCCTACACACCCAGTCGATTTTAGTCACACTCTGCGACGACCATTCGATCGCCGGCCAGGGGGTTCCCCTCCATTTGGCATTCGGTGGATGGATGGTCTCACTGGCCTGGGTGTGACCCTGCCTAGGGTGCAGCCTGTACTACCGGCCTCTGTGCCGCCCTGGACAGTACCTGAGCAGATTTTTAATTTGACACTCATTGCCTTCCCCAAAGCCAGTACCGATAGGTCAGTGTACCAGCAAGAGTTTGGACGCCTCTCTCTGACCTATCGGGGGCCATGTTTTTGTTTACACAGATGGGTCGAAGGATGGCACCTCTGTGGGTTGGTCAGTCTTTACAACTGGTCATCTCATAGGGGGCCACCTTCCAGGCGTCACCAGTGTCTTAACTGCAGAGCTTACTGCTCTGCACAGGGCACTGGAACTCATCCAATTTTTGAACCACTGACACTTTGTGGTTGCGACTGACTCCTTATCCTCCCTACAGCTATTGCACACCCTGTATAGGAGGAATACCATCGTCCAGGGTGTGCACAGTTTGCTGCTCATGATTCGTCAGCAGGGCAAGACAGTTTTGTTTATGTGGGTCCCAGGGCATGTTGGCATCATGGGGAATGAGAGGGCTGATGCCCATGCCCATCATGTGGCCCACCTACCAGATGTTCCTGACACTACTGTCCCCTCCTCTGATGCTCCCTGATGGTGCGGCAGGCTGTCCATGGGCAATGGTGGTCCCAGTGGTTTGCGGAGACCACCAACAAACTCTGCGCCCTGAAGGACACGCCAGTGCACTGGGCGTCCTCATGCTGCCTGTCACGCAGGGAGGAGGTTGTGCTTGCTCGTCTGAAAATCGGTCACACGTTCCTCACCCACTCCTACATATTATGGGGTGAGGATGAACTATGGTGTGACTGCTGTTGGGAGCCTCTCACAGTGGCACACATATTCAGTTACTGTGAGAGGTACCGTGAACTTAAATACCGACAGGGGGTCAGTCCAGAGCTCTCTAACTCCCTTGGGGATAACCCCCAGGGAGTTGAGAGCTCTCTCATATTTGTGAAAGAGGCTGGCCTCTTTCCCAAAATCTAATACAAATGCTTTTGCATTTTCCTTTTGTGTGCTTTGGCTTTTGCCTCCTTATGTTTGTATCCGTTTTGGCTTTTGCTTTTTATCTCTCTGTTTGTTTGGCTTTTGCCTGTTTTATCTTTGTCCTTTTTTGGCCTTTGCCTTCTTTGTATTTTTGTCTGTTTAGGCTTTTGCCTACGTTTTGTGTTTGTTGTTGGCCTTTGCCCTTACTTTTCGTCTGTTATTTGTTTGGCTGTTGCCTTTTGTTTTGTTAATTTTATTGGGCTTTTGCCCTTATTTATTTTCACCATGGTGGGATGGCCACTTACACCCCCCACCATGGTGATTGTCTTTCTGGGCCCTAATGACCATTGAAGTTGATGGGCCCTAAAACACGAACGAACGAACGAACTCACTTTTTTCCACGATGTCTGCCACCCCACGCTATCTCTAATATATTTATTCCTAATCCTATCAGCTCTTGACACACCACTCATGTATGGCAGCATTTGCATCTTGGCTACTTGCATTCTATTTACATGACTCTTCCTCAATCAGGGCCCGCTCTAGGGAGGTGCCGCCCGGACATTTGTCCGAGGCACTAAAATTTAGGGGCGTCATGTTGGCTGTAAGTGTGAGAGGAATACTGATTCCAATTAATAGAGAATTTCACATATCTATTTCTTTGAAAGCTAAAAATATTTGCACTATTATTGAGAAATTAATGCAGAATTTTTAAAGGACGATGATTGAACTTGTTTGAACATGCATATTACACTTCTCTGAACAGAATAGCATTACCACAGGAATAGAGTGCAGGGGCGGCAATTTGTCATTTTGTCTAGGGCGGCAATTTGTCTTTTTGTCTGGGGTGGCATCAGCGCTAGATTGGGCGCTGCCTAAATGCCCAACACTCTGGTTCAAATCGCTTTCAGTAAGTGGCCTAACCACTGTCTTGTAAAACTTCCCTTTAAGTCAAGCTGGAGGCCCTTGACTTCTATTTTTGGTCGTTCACGATAAACTAAAAATTGTTGAGAACTAAATTCCTCAAGCTACCTGGGTGCAATCATTGCCAAGATCCTGGCAAAAATAGTGTAATAGACCACTGCTAATTAAAATTTTGTGATAATATAATCTCTATTGTGATTCAATTACTTCTGACTATACCAATAACTATGCAGCATGGTCAAAAAGTCAATCCCTCCCAAATGTCTTAAGCAGAGTGAGAAATGGGAAAACGGATACAGGAAAAAATAGGAAGTATTTGGGTCTCCAGCCAATGATGACCTTCGCATAACCTTGAATCTAATATTCGACCCTTTCGGGGACCTATAAATTTGCCATTCGTTCCCTTCAATTAATTTCTTGAGATTTTTTTAACTTGTCTTGCTTGCTGCATATCAATACTGAGTGATCCTAAAGTCCTGCCCTGATAAAGAAAATTAATTTAAAAAACTATGCCGGATAGATGCATACCGTGATAGAGTAAATCCCCAATTAGCATGTAGAGAAGATTTCGAAATGTGTATGGATGCAACCCTCCAGATGTTAAGAGCATCAAGCATTTGCATGTGAGGCTTTTAGAGGCAGGCAGCGTTGCTGATAATCCTAGAAGTGGCATTGGAAGCCCATGTATACTCTATAAATTGCTGGTCTGTCTGCAGCCATTTCCATATGTCAAAACTATCAAAGTTTTATGAGAAGGTGAGCAGGAGTGCAGAATCTAGTTCTAGGCCAGGTGCAACCATGGTGAGGAGCATCTCTCAATGTGATTTGTAATTTTGTACTTTAGAATTCTATGGCTTCACTGACTCAGGGTCAACCAGATCCATAGTCCTTACTTACTTGGACGATTAATGATCTGTGTTCCCAGGTGGGACCTAAGATGCACAAACTTTTTCAAATATGCTGGAGACTTTAATAATTGATGACCTAACAATTGACGATTTGCTATCAACTATGTAGAGGCTTTAAGCTAAATTGCTTGCTACCATAGGGAACAGCTGAGGTATTCTTATTGTCGTTTTAATCTAAATTATTGTATTTTAATCTTCACATTATATTCTTAGGGAATTTTGTTCCCTACGTTTTTAACACTTATGTATTGTTTTAATTTTAAATCTCTTAATATAAAGCCTACTGGAATCCCACTTAACCCCAATTTTTGATAACTCCTTGCATATTTAATCTTGCAACCCTACCTCTTGGACATTATTCTTCCTAAATCATCACCCCATCCCATCCACTTCAAAAGGATTCACCTGTTTAGTGGATGTAAAGCAGCAAATAAACTAAACTATAACAAGTTCACCTACTCCAGCTGAGCTCATGTTACCCCAAACCATGATGTGGCCTCCACCATGTTTCTGAGTTAGTTTCGTTTCATGGGTTGGGGAGTAAGCCAGGCATCCATAACAGGTCAAACCCTTAGGAGGCTGCCCATGGGAGATGAGGAGGTAGGTTAAAGGACGAAGGAAAGGGTTAATTTGCAGCACCCAACGTTCTTTACCAACCACCCAAGGTTGCAGCATACAACTTCTTTGGGTCTTCTTGGGTGTTCTTTGGGTCTAGTTCTGTGTTGGGCTTTCACCAAACAAACTTTCTACCAACAGGTCCACATAAAGTACAGTAAACCTGAATTCATATTTCCTCCAAAATTCCATTGGTTTGATAGCACTGTCCTGAGCAGATGCCAACCTTTTCTTTCTGTTTATTTCACTGATTAAGGCGTTTTCCTAGGTGTCCTAGCATTGTAGCCTTGTTCATGGAGCCTGTTTCACATCTTTAGTGGTGTTACAACCTTGCCTAAATGTGATGCAAGGTGTTTTGTCAGTTCAAGAACACTTGTTTTCAGAATTTTTGAAAAAAAATTTCACAAGATCTCTGGTTTCTCACTGTAAAAGTGATGTTGGTCTTCCAGTACGTTTCGTATTTTCAGTAGAACCCATTCGAAACTAATTAATAACATACAGTACAACACAGTTGAATGAGGGATTTGAAGCATTTTCCCAATCTGATGCAAACTTATTCCTTGCTGGTAAAATGATGCAATCTCATGTTTAGATGCACAGTTTAACTCTTTTGTTTTTCGACACATTCTACTGACATGTTGAACATCATCTAATGAAAATTGCTGTGAATTTGTGTTGAAATACTGTACATGTACTTGACATTCCTTTACGAACCGTTTGACCCCTGTACATTAATTTATGTGGCTTCCCTTTGCAGCCAAATACATTTTTTGCTTGTAAACTTTGATCTTTTTGTGTTAATAATGTTCTGTGCTTATTCATATCTTTCTTGGCTACACATTATCATTTGTTAGGCTGTCAGTAATATTACAACATACCGTATTATCTCGTGTATAATACGCACCCCAAGTTTTAAGACTTAGTTAAAGAAAAATATTAATGCCCATGTATAATACGCAAGTTAAGTTTGCCAGTTCCCAATTATTTCAGATGACGATTGTGAAGAATTTTTAGGCTCTTAATATCAGCATTGTTGGACATAACTGGACTTAGAATATTCATTTTTATCACAGGACTTGTTAATTTTTTTATAGTAGTATGCTAGTATTATTATATCTATGGTTACACTTGTATAACAGAAGAACGAAAACCACCTTTTTCAAGGTGAACACCTTGTTATTCCAGAGGACGGTAGGATTGCGGTTTTTTTTTGGCCCTTTGAGTGGTGTGAGAGGCTTGGCGTGAGGTCGGCATACTAGGCCTAACCTCACGCCATTTCTGCTGCTCCCATCGTGCTTCACTGCAGCACATGTGTCGTCTGCATAGACAGACACTGGGCTGCATTGGAGCTAGGAGCCCAAATTTATCTGCAGCAAATATTTTAATCCTTTATTTCATTATATATTTATTTAAATGTTTAATTATTAATTTACATATTTTATTTTATTAGTAATTTATTGGTTATTGGTTTGTGGTTTATGGGTTTTGTAGTTAGTAGTTTGGTTTAGTGATAAGTTTTAAGTTGTGAAGGGACTGCCAGGTGAGTGTGAGACCTCCACTCACTTGGCAATGATTAGTCCACTAATGAGTGTCTGCTGTGGGGTTGGATGGCACCCCCTCACAGGTTGCCCTGCTACTATCACTGTGGGTTCTGGACGTCTGGCTGGGGTGCCCCCAGTCAGAGTTGTCATACCAAATAAGGGGGGTAGACTTAGACTAGGGACGTGGAATCTGGGGACCCTCTCGGGGAAGACTGGAGAGCTAGTAACAATTTTGAAGCATAGGAGGGTCAGTGTTGCATTCCTCCAGGAAACGTGTTGGAAGGGTAATAGGTCACAGGCCCTGGGGGAGGGATACAAACTCATGTAGGTAGTGAAGAGGAACATTATGGGGTGGGTATTGTATTAAGTAGTGAACTACAGCAGGGGGTCACTTCAGTTAGGAGAATTAGTAGTAGGTTAATGTTAGTTTCTGTAGTTTGGCAGGGTATAGGGCTCCACCTCATAAGTGCATATGCCCCCCAAGCAGGCCCGAGTGACACCATAAAAACAGCCTTTCAGAATGATTTTGATGAGTTGGTACACTCAGTGGACAGTACAATTAGACAGGGTAGGGGAAATGAGCGTCTGATTATTGGGGGGTGACTTTAATGCACATGTGGGTGACAATGGTCTGGGATATGAGGAGGTACATGAGGGATGTGGTTATGGGATGATCAACCCAGAGGGGCAGAAGGTCCTTGAGACAGCAAGAGCACATGGCCTTGCATTGGCCAATACTTCGTTCAATAAGAGGGAAAAGCACCTAATCACTTTTCAGTCACTACAGGGGAGCTCCCAGATAGACTTTTTCATGGTTAGGATGCAGCACAGGGCAGAGATCCAAGACTGCTGGGTACTACCCAGTGAGGATTTCCAGAAGGAGAGTGGCCATAAGCTGCTCATGATAGAATTACTAATGAAGGGGACAGTTAGGCAACATACCTGGAAGGGAGAACCAGTTATTAGGTGGTGGAAGTTGCCCACCAAGGCAGATGAATTCCAGCAGGAGGTTCTCAGCCAGGTTGACTGGGAATGGGATGGGTCAGCCAATGCCATGTGGGACAGGGTTGCTAGGAAAATTAGGAGATGTGGTGAGGCTCTCTTAGGTAGGGGTAGAGTAGGAGGAGCTTATCAGGGTAGGCAGACATGGTGGTGGAATGAGGAGGTGGAAGCTGCAATCAAACTAAAGAAGGTAGTTTTTCATAGGTGGAGGGAAATAGGGGACCAGGTTTCAAAGATAGACTTTGTTCAGGCAAAGAAAAATGCCAGAAGGACCATTGCCCTGGCCAAGTATCAGAAGTATGAGGCACTATATGAAAAATTGGGGACAAGGGAAGGAGAGAAAGCAATTTTTAGACTGGCTAAAACCAGGGATAAAATGAGTAAGGACGTTACCAGGGCTATAACAGTCAAGGATACCAATGGTAGGGTTCTGTTCCAACCAAAAGAGGTGATCAAAGGTGAGAGGAATACTACCACAGCCTCTTAAATACTGTCACCAGTGTAACAGCCACAGAAAGCAACCCAAGCATAATTCCTCAGTCAGTGGACAGGGTGAGTGAGGCTGAAATCGTCAGAGCCCTTCGCAAAATGAAAGGTCACAAAGCAGTAGGCCCAGATAAGATCCCCATCGATGTTTGGCACACCTTGGGGACCACAGGCATTGCATGGCTTGTGAATCTTTTTAATAAGTTAGCAAAAGGTGATAGGATGCCATCTGCATGGCGAGAGAGTTGGATAATTCCATTGTTCAAGGGCAAAGGGGATGCCCAGGACTGTGGAAACTATAGAGGCATTAAGCTAATGAGCCACTCTATGAAGCTGTGGGAGCGAGTCATAGAGTGTCGCCTCAGAGAGCAAACTAAGGTCCGGGGAAACCAATTTGGGTTTATGCCTGGTAGGTCCACCATGGAACCAATCTTTATTCTAAGACAGATGATAGAGAAGCATAGAGTAGCAAAGAAGGACCTCCATGCAGTATTTGTTGACCTGGAGAAGGCCTGTGATAGTGTCCCTAGACAGGTACTGTGGAGCGTTTTAAGGAAGAAAGGGGTTGATGAGGCCCTTAATAGGGTAGTTCAGGATATGTATGAAGGTTGCATCGCTAGGGTGAGGACAGCATGGGGAAACACTGCAGGTTTCAAAGTGCTGGTTGGGGTGCATCAAGGGTCAGCACTTAGCCCATATCTATTTACTCTAGTAATCGATGAGCTGCTGACGGGAGTAGGGGCATGGGCTCCTCAGTGCCTGGTATTTGCTGATGATGTGGGACGGCTAGAGGAGTCCAAAGAGGATGCACAAAAGGGCCTACAGGACATTAAGACAGCAGTGGAAAGTGGGGGTCTCAAGGTGAACATGAAGAAGACAGAGTACCTAGCTTTCAATTTTAGTGACCAGGGGCAAGGGGGTGAGCTTCACTGTGGGGGAGACAGGATTCCAGTGGTACAAAAGTTTAGGTATTTAGGATCAGTTTTCCAGAGCAATGGGGAAATAGATTCTGATGTGACCCATAGAATTAATGCAGGGTGGCTGAAATGGAGGCAGGCAAGTGGGGTCCTGTGTGACCGCCGGGTCCCAATAAAGTTGAAGGTTAAGGTCTACAGAACCGTCGTTAGGCCAGCTATGCTGTATGGGCCAGAGTGTTGGGCAGTTAGGAAGAACCATGAATGGCAAATGCAAGTGGCCGAGATGCGAATGCTGCGCTACATGAGTGGGGTGACGCGATTGGACAGAATTAGAAACGATTACATTAGAGGTAGCCTGGGGGTGGGAGATATTGCGGAGAAGATGAGAGGGAACCGGTTGAAGTGGTATGGGCATGTGATGCGAAGGGGAGAGGAGGAGCTTATTAGGTCCATTATGGGACTGCAGGTGGTTGGGGGGATCAGTGGTAGAGGAAGACTGAAGCGGACGTGGGAGCAGGTGGTTGAAAGGGACATGGAGGTGTGTGGGGTGGAGAAGGACTTGTTGGGAAATAGGCGGGAATGGAGGATTAGAACCCACAGACCCGACCCTGCCTCAGGCGGGAGAAGGGTGAGATGATGATGATGATGGTTACACTTGTATTAATATACAAGCACTTGTATCTATGGTATGAAGGTAAATAAAGTGTAGGTAGCTAAATATTATATTTATAAAACTAACTCAAAACAGCATCTAATAGAAGTTAAATGAGTTTAATAAGCAAACATGTCTCTTCTTGCTTTCAATGGATGATCCAGTATTCTTTGTGCGTGTTTATTGTTCTCTGATGAAATTTTTACACCTATGTATAATACGCACCCAGACTTTGCATCGAATTTTTTGGGAAAAAAAGTGCATATTATACACGAGGATAATACGGTATATTTGTAATATTAGATGTTTAAATAAACAAGAAATTAACACAACGCTGGTAAAATATTTTTTTGCTCATGCACAGAAATTATTCTTCCTGCTGACCTTTGATCCATACTTGTGATTTTATAATCTTTAACGCTTGCCACTGCCTTGGAAAACCCTTTATATCTATGCCATTTTATAATAAGATTCTTTAATGTGGAGTCTCACTAGCATCAAACCCAGAGATTTTGGTTTGTACCACTGTTGCCCCTCCCCCCTGCAATCTCGGGTTCAGCGTTTTAGTCATTGGAAGTCTTTGAAATACAATCTATGCTCTGCCATTTATCTGTGCTGAACTTTAAATGTATCTGGAGTTGCTACCATTTTAAGAAGCTACAGTACTATTTTCTGCAATGTGTTGTATACCTGCACGAGTGTACAGTAGGTGAATAAAATAATAATAAAACCACCCTCTTCTACTCTCTAAAGAAGCTACCCACCTCAGTGCAAGATCAAATCTAGAAACCAGAATGGAGTAGTTAGTACACTACCTCTAGGCCAAAGAGGCAGGTCTTATTCAGTACGTTACAGAATAGACAATTCATGTTTCCAAATGATTCATTAAATAAGTGAATAACACTCTATAGTGGTGGAGGAATTGAAATGCTCTGCACTTACAGTATATGATGTGGATTCTCAGCATTAAACACATGTTATTTTTTTCTTCCTTACTGCTCAGCCTAAAATAGCAATATAATCAGGTAAGCAACTAATAACTCTTTTCCTGCCTGGGCAGGGTCGGGAACCCAGTTTTCTCTCCCATTTGAGACACGTGGGCGATCTGTTTTACTGTAGTTTTACACAATCAGCTGCCGACTTAATGGTACAACCCTTTTGCTTATTTATTATGTTCCTACTTTTTGATTGGGGAAATTTTGTCCCAACAACCCCAGGAGCGAGCCCCTACACCTGGGGATGCTGCTTAAAAATATTTCACATGAGTTGAAATTTTTACTATGAAAGGCAACAATACTTATTTGAATTATTGAATGGTTTTATGTCTATTATTATTATGAGTTGTTTTGTTTCGTTGGCGTTTTAGGGCCTTTCAACTACAATGGACATTACAGCTCTGTTCACTGCATAGTTAAAATGCAGAGTTTGCACAGACATTATGCTATTATGCCGATTTTTGAGTATTAACAGTACCCATTGTTCCCAAGTGGTAACCCCTGATAGTACAAGTTGGGTTTGCGTTGCTTCACTTTAATAATAGGGATTTTGCGATTTCTCGTAACGTGGGCATTTCGGGACGAAAGGCGAGAAGTAAAAAGCCTTCTCGTCCTTCCCAGTCGTCTTCAATAAAATAAGGACGAGAAAATCACAAATAATCGCCCTCCTTTCTCACTTTTATTTATGATTTTGGCGTCCTTATTGTATTGAAGACGACTGGGAATGACGAGAAGGCTTTTTACTTCTCGTCTTTCATCCCGAAACGACAACGTGACGAGAAATTGCAAAATCCCTAATAACACTGGTAAACAGTGAATTTATTGCCAATGATATTTGAGTGATTTTATACAAATTCAATGATACTGATTAAGAATATGTAATTGGTTTTGCTGAATTGGCTCTAGTTTTTTGAATAATTAATCATTAACCAATTAATGTTTGCACCATGGTGAAGTGCTCAGAATAGCCATAAATATATATCATATACTTAAAAATGGTAATGAAACTGTTTAAAGTCATACAGAAAGTTATACCACAACTGCATATAGTGTAATTTTTGAAGTAACCAATGCCTTTATTTCAAATACTATAAGATGTAGGAGAAAATGGCTAGGAAAGAGTTATACAGTAGTTGGTGGAGGGTGACATTCATTTCCTAAAACAGTTCAGGAATTTTTGCAGTAATTTTTTTTCAGTAAAATGCAAAGTTCCATTTCTTTTTCAGTAGATAGGGAATAATCGTTAGGGAAAAGTTCGGAAATTTTGGCAGCAGATTTTTCAGACTAATGCAAAGTTACATTTTTTTCAATAGATATGGGTATTTTAACTATTGCATCGGAAGTTCTAAAAAAATGAAAAATTTTGATATAGCATGTTTCTATACCTGAAATAAAATATAAGCCTTCAAAACTGCATTAATGAGGATATGTTAATTGCCTGTGGCTGCAGGATTTTGTCTCAGGTATGCAGCTAAGCAAATTGTCGCTGTTACTTGCTCCAACTAGCTAACTTTTGGAGCACAGAATTGGAGGGCAGATTTTGCTATCTTGGAGCTAGGCTTCAGCCTAATTAGCCTATTGGTAAATCCAGCATTGGATGTAATAGTTAAAAATACCTATATCTATTGAAAAAAATGTAACTTTCAATTATCCTGAAAAAATTACTGCCAAAATTTCAGAAATTTCAAAACAGTTTATCCTTTATCTTATAGTTTTTGAAATAAAGTCATTGGTTACTTTAAAAATTGCATATATATATATCCGAATACCTGCATTCTTGAAATGGACCCTCGTCCTCCTCACTTTTCTCTTTACGTGTCCATACACCTGTCCATTCCCCCCATCCCGAGCTACCTCTGATATACTCATTCCTAATTCTATTAGCTCTTGACACCCCACTCATTCACTTCAGTGACTATAGCATAACGGGCCTAACCACTGCCGTGTAAAACTTAACCTTCAACTTGGTTGGGACCTTCCTACCAAACAGGCCCCTCTTGCATTTCTACACTTCAACCACCCTGATTGATTCTATGGGTCACATCAGAGTCTATCTCCTACTTTGGAATGTTGATCCTAAGTACTTTTCCTCTTGCACCAATTTCACCAGTACGCCCCTAGGAAGTATGAAACCATTATTTTCCTGTCCTTCCCAACTGAAAGTTAAATGGCCCTTCTTCTTCCTGTTTATCTTTAGCCCTTTCAGCCGCCTTGCCTTATCTATCGCTCCTCTAATATTGTTTAGGCCTTTTTATACTTGTTCTCTCCAGTCACTCAGTTTTGCGATATTTGTTGGCAAATGCCATGCACTGAGGGGCCCATTCTCCTACTCTGAGCAGCTCACCCATAACCAGAATGAAACGCATTCTGGTAATGGATGCTGGGCTACGTATGGTTATAGTGAATCAGGGGAAGATTATGTGGATTAGTTTCAAGGGTTGGGGGAGTAAGCCAGCAGCCACAAAATGACGAACTCTTAGGAGGCTGCTGGAAGGAAGGAAGGTGATTAATTTCATCTAATTAAGCATTGTGACCAAAGAGAACGTCATTAACGTGACATTCTTGTTCAAGACACACATGTGGCGATATAAAATCGTAGTTATTTGTTTATTGCAACGTTTTGACTTTTCTTGACAAAAAGTAAAGTAAATAACCAGATTTGTCCTGTAATTGTTGGACTATGATGTGCAGAAGTAGAAAAACGTGGATACATGTTAGAACACGAGTTTGGGGAAGAGGGCAAACAATTTTTGGGATAAGATGATTACTTTTAAAATAAGCAAATAATTATATTTGATAGAAAACGACTAGAAACGGTCAGGAAGTCCACTAGAGCAGTGCTCCACAACCTTTTCACGCCTATGGCACACCAAAGTTCTTTCTAGAATTCCATGGCACATCAAAAGCTAAAATATATAGCAATGGCATAGCTAGGGTGGGGTCGCATCCCACTCCAAGCGCCAGCTATTTAGGGGTTACCAAACTATGGCAGCGCGAATATTTAATTGCAAGTATTCTCGTTATTGTGTTTGATCGAATGTATTGAAATATTATTTAGTTAGAAAATTATCTTATTTGACTGTGTCACACCTGTATCAGCTCAAGGCACACCAGTCTGCCATGGCATACCGGTTGCAGAGCACTGCACTAGAGGAAATTCATCATCATCATCACACCCTCATTCTGCCTGTGGCAGGGATGAGGGATGGCAGTACATTCAGTATACTTCTCTGAACAGAATAGCATTAACACACAGACACAGCACTGCTTCAGTGTGCTGCCCAATGTAAAATTTAAATAAAATGACTTGATTTGTATTGAAAATGAAAAATATGTACCTTTATTTAAGTACCTTTATACATTCTTAACCCTAGAAAGCTAACTGGTAGTCTCTCAGAAAATCATGGCTCACATAGTTCCACAAAACAAAGGTTCCAAATTTTGTCTAGCTTAATAATTAAAGTAATTCGACATTTATATGTCATAATCAGACTACTGAATGGTTCATATATTGGTATCATATATATTCAAAATGGTTCATATATTGGTATCATATATATTCATTCCTATGTTGGAGGATTCTTTTCTCAAAAGTGCTTTTGATAAGCATTCCTGAAATATGAAGTGGATTAATTTTGAAATGGATATTTGAATGTTTCAACCGTTTTTGCAATTGTGAAACGTCTCATATTTAGGAAATTTTGGCATAATATGTTTAAATGCCAGTTGACAGTATATGCTGAAGAACTTGATATCTGCCACTACCATTGAAGACTTAAATTTCAGAAATATTGGACGAATAATTTGCAGTAGAGTGCCCAAGACCTTCTGGGATAAGAAAAAGAAAAATCTGTTCATTTTCCCCATGCAAAATTAAAAGAATGATACAGTACTCCTGCATATGGTGTTCAAAAGCCCTATGTGGTGATCAGAGAGGAGGAATTTGTGTGGAGGGTATTCCAAAAAAATAACAGTCCGTTTTTTAATCATGAATAAGTGTATAAAAATGTGTGTAATAAAATATTTTACTTATACCATCGTTTTTTTCTCAAAAATGAAAAATTAATGCTGGTAGTTTGACAGACTACCCATTAGCTACAACGTAACAATGAAATAGGCATTAGCTCTCTAGGGTTAAAGGGCGGAAATTTGTCTTTTTGCTTGGGGTGGTGTAAGTGCTAGAGCCGGCCCTGAGTGGATCAAAAGAATTTGAACTTGAAATGTCTGATTGCTCTGACAAGGAATTTAAAGGTGAACGATTTTGATATTGCAATATCATGTAAATAAGAATGTACTGTGTAAAGTCGTGTTGTTCAGTGTAATACAGCTATAGTCTACACTAAATGAACCTTTGTTTTGTCCATAGGCCACAGATTCTAGGTGAGATTTTACAGTAAGTGGTTGGATAATATGGCACAATTTCCCATAACACTTGTAAAATTATATCAATCTGTATCTGTCGGACAATCCTAGATCTGGATTTTATACAGTTTTGGGTTTTAGAATACTACATTTTTTTTAAAAAAATGCGATCGCATGAAAATAATTAGTGTATATTGGCCGCTTCTCAGATACAGCCTACTCAGGCCTATACTAAATTATTAGTGCACGTTCAAACAGTATAATGGTAAGAACCAATAAATGATAACACATGCTACATAAAATATTGGTTAATTTGCATAAGTTAAGGTCATATTTTGAATCCGATACATGAACCAATTTTCAGCAGAATCATCTTTCTTCAGGGAAGTGAAGTATCCCCAAATGAATTCCTTCATAAAATTTAGGAAATGAAAAAAAATAAAATTTGATGTTGTTCTGTTCAACAAGATTAAGAAAATATGCTTCCATTAATTATTTGACTAGAAATTGTGTAAGCACTTTTACCATACTAATAATTCCCATCACAACAATAATGCTTGCAATATATTGTATTAGTCTCAACAGTTGAATCAATCATTTTCTATAAATCCAGACGTACTGCTCTTTGGAAATGGATACCTAGTTTACAACTTTGCGTTTGGGATTCTTAATTTTATTGATAGGGTAAGTCCAGGAGAGATGCTACATGTTTTCAAAAACAACTATAAATGATTACAGTGTGGTCCATAAGTCTCAAAAACTGTTGTAAACCAAACAAGGATGTATTAAATTGCTAATGCTACTAAAAATTATCAATTAGTTATGATAATTAGGGGAAAAAATGTAATATTTTAAAAGTGTGCATTGTGGCATCTATCCCACTGTGTGTGTTAGTAATGCCACATGTCAGGGAGAGATGCCATAATTGTAAAATAATGCCTGACTGCTGCAAACTAAAACAAAGCACAAAATATTTAGATTTATTATATAAAAAGATTATGTTTATAATTCTAACACATATTTTCAGCAAATATGCACCTGAATTTTGATGTATACATAAATTGTGATGGATGAAATTACTGTTCTTGTATTATAGCCCTCTTTTTGCTCTTCCACAATCATTGCACATAATCCCATAAATTGTATATGTTTCATGCAACCACTTATTGCAAGCAGTGCATTTTATCCAGTCAGCTTTGGATTTTGTGGCATAATATTTCTCCCAGCACTCAACACAAATATCAGTGTCTTTGTTATATCTAGACCCATCACTATTTTCAGACCTGGAGTTTGCCAAATTACTTTTTCCTAATTTTGGCTTAGACCTAGACCTGCAGTTTACTACTTTTTTGTTTTTTTTCTTTGTATTTCTTTTTCTCTTCAATGTTTTCCTTACATGTAAAGACTTTTGCAGATTGTTTGAACCTAATGAGAGATTTTGAAGTGATAACTGGCAAAGGGCTTATTTGGAAGAGAAGTTTGCTTGGTGACACCTCAGTTGCACTACATTTTTGACTTTGTGCAGATTGATTTTTGATGGGTGTTGATTGATTGATGGAATGTTGGGCAGAAGTTGATGGTTGGTTTGATAAGCAGTCTGTAGAATCTGGTAAAGGGAGGGCTATGGGGTCTCCTTCATTTCATGAAGCAAAGTCTGAAATTTTGAAATAATGATCTTGGATGGCATTAGGGTCAAATGGATATATCCCTGTTGCACTAAACCCCTAACTGCTGATCCAACTGCAGCTGCCTTGTTCCAAGCATCACCAATTAATTTCCCTGCCTCATACCTTGTTAGTTTTCAATTAAGATGCAGATTCTGCCAATTTTGTACCATTTGTCTGAAATAGAGTTTTAGAGGGCCATAGATACTGACATCCAGAGGTTGCAATCCATGGGTGCAATGACTTGGTAAGCATACCAAAGTGACATCATTTTCTTCAGCCATACTTAACAAATCAAAGCAATTAGTATGGCTGGCATGCCCATCAATAACAAGAATTTTATTTCCAGGGGCTTTCCTGCTGAGAAACACATCCATAAACCATCTTAAAAATAAATATTCATTTATATAAGCTGATTTGGGATTCGTGAAAACCTGGCTTCCTGGAGGCAGCCCTACCAAAAATTCAGGCTTTCTGTTGACCCCTTTCAGTATGACAGCAGGAGGCAGAAAATTTCCCTCAGCATTGCAGCACCCAATCAAAGTTACTGCCTCCCCCTTTTCACCTCCAGTTATTATTGGCACTGCCTTTGCTCCTTTTTGTGTAATTACCTTCCCAGGTCTGTTTATGAGTTGCAGTCCTGTTTCATCTGCATTCCATATGCTTTGAGGTTTGTTAAGGAGTTCTTTTTGTACTAGGATTTCTTTCAACATCTCAAAATAATTCTGGACTTCATCCCTCTTCAAACCAAGGGCTCTGTTAACACATTTTAAGCAGGCACTGATGGGTTTAAACTTTCTGTTGTAGCGGTCACTGATACAAACCAACTAAACTGTTGTAGCAGGTGAAATTGTGAACTGCTTATGAAAATATTCTTATGGAGAAAATTGCTATAGCCATATATTATATTCATCAAATCCTATCCCCATAACTGTCAGTATTAGGCCCTCCTCCCCTCTTTTCATCACATGCCCATACCACTGCAGTTCATATTCTCTTCTCTGCTATGCCATCCCCCCCCCCGGTATCTCTCTTGTACTTGTTTCTAAGTGGTGAGCGTCTGGGCACAACAGTTTTCTTCTGATCACTGAAGTTAAACAATGCAACGCCAGCTACTACAATCATGGGTGACCGCTTTGGAACACTGGGTACCCGTGCCACCTTAACAGCATAATGGACCTCTGGGCAAAGCAGTGTGGTGGGGCCCCTATGACAACCACTCACAGGAATATGTAAATGATCACATCAAATACACAGATTAGCATGGGACCCCTGGGTATGACAGTGTGCTAGGGCCCTTACAAAAACCACTCACCAGAATATGTAAATGGTCACTTTACATGCACAGATTAACATTGGGCCCCTGGCGTGTCCCCCTGTCTCTGATAAATGAAACACATTACTACAACATTGATTTAGTTTTAAAATGAATTAGTTTTTAATCAAATATATTCTCTACTGGACAAATGCACGCCTTAATTGTATGATGTTATTAAGAGGACGATATAATTAAAGTTGAACACTTGGAATTCTTGCCACTAAACCACAGAAAATATGAAAGAATATAATTACCATGTACTCCTTAGTTTCACTTTCTTTATAACCATTACTTTTATGCAAGGCGAATGTAAACAAGTCACAGTTATACTACACAGACTCATGGGATGGTCCTATAGTAATGATAACACTGGTCAGGATCATTTTTGATGTTTTTATGATGTTATATGATTTGAACCAGTGTTTTATGCTGATTTCAAATATGGAATTAGTTTTTTCCCATCACGTATAGTTTTTCAACAAATCTGCTTTAATGATGTGCTGAGATAAGCTATATTTCAAGATTATTGTTTGGCGTCTGAGTTTACAACAGGTAGAAGGCTACATTTCTGGGTTGAATTTGAAGAATAAAAGGTTGTGAAATAAAGTTACTTGCATGAAGTTGGGAGATGTAATAGCATTTGGCACCATGGTGAAGTTTTTGGACCCAAATAACTCATCTATTCATGCAGGCAGAACTTAATGATTTGGTGAGAGATTTGAACTTATCTAAAGGGCATCTGTAAAAGAGGGGGACTTAGTGGGGGATAGGCAGGAGTGGAGGATTTGCACCCATAGACCAGACGCCACCTCAGGCAGGAGAAGGGTGAGATGAGGATGATGATTTGATCAATCAAAAACCTTTTGGCTCCAGGAACATTTTTCTTATGGTATCACCATAAAGAACAAGAGCTACTGCCATTCTTTGCTGAGGAACACTTTTGTGTAATAATATTTCCAAGAAGTCAATCAAAATTCATGTAAGTTGAAGTAATTATTAGCGTTTTGTGAAAAATCTGTACGTGCCTGAGAAAAACTAAAGCCATATGTGAAATCAGAAGCCAAATACGATTCAGAATCAGCTGAATTCTTGCTATCATCAAAAAAGTTTTTCAAAATTCAGCTTTGTGTAATCAGCACATTTTCCCCGCAGGTAACTGGGCAAAGGGTGATGTATGTATTAGTTTTGTGAGAAACCTATACTCAAAAGTTTTACTCCATGTAACAGTATAGGCTAAAGTTTTAACTTTTTTCTGTTTTCTCATTCCTGCACCACCCGATCTTCTCATGAAATAGCAACTCCTAACCTTTTCACTGCCTATGGCAGGGTCGGGTACCCATCTTGCCCCTTTGAATGGACACAAGAAAAATATATTGGACATTGTTTTTCAGCAACCAGTTAACGGCCATAGCTGCAATCCCTATTATAATATATGGTCGGTCTACTGTTTACATGGGGCTTCCCATAGTTTCAAAAAGGCCGAATATAGTCAGATATCGAATCTTCAAATATTTGGGTTGGAAACTCATCATACCCTTATCCTGCATGCAACAGGGTCAGGTCTGTGGGTTCTAGCCCTCCACACACTACCATATCCTTATACACAACCTGATCCCACATCTGGTTTGGTTTTCCCCTTCCCCAGGTGCTTCTGACCACCTGCATTCCAGAAATGGTCTAATGAGCTATTCCTCTCCTCTTCTCATTACGTGTCCATACCCCCTCAACCTATTCTCCCTCATTTTTTGGTGATGACCACCACTTCCAGGCTACCTCTATAATATACTCATTACTAATTCTATCAGCTGTCGACATGCCACTCTTGTACCCCAGCATTCGCATCTCGGCAACTTGTATTCTAATAACATGGCTCTTCCCCATTGCCCTACATTCCTATCCGTATAGAATAGCTGGCATAACCACTGCCCTGTAAAACTACCCTGTCAACTTGATTGGGATGCTCCTATCACACAGGACTCCACTTGCCTGTCTCCACTTCGACTAGCTTTCATTGATTCTATGGGTCACCTTAGAGTTTATGTTGGCTCACCTTATGGGCCACATCAGAGTCTACTTTGACTACTTACAGTAATTCTGGTATTAAAATTCATATACCTGTTAGCTGTTCCTCCACAGTGCTCAACACTCATTTCCTACGTTATCCTGGTTAGAAAATAAGCAATCTGTGATGTCCAAAGGTAATTTAAACCACCCAATCAAATATAATTTAAATCATCTCAATGTCAAAAAAATCCTTTTTCCCAAGTAACCTATCAAAGTGCTCATATTTCTGTCACCCTTGTAGTGCGATGCACATTTTAGCTGTGGTCCAACCTTTCATATCATAGTTTGAACGTATGTTCCCTTAACCCTAAAGCACATACATGCTCAAACGTTACACAAGGGAATACACAAGCAATTCATATTAAACAAAAAGATTTGTTTTATAATTACTACAGATAGCAATCTCAGTTGCTTTTATAAATGTTCAGCTTAGTAAAATATTCAGCTGATTTTTGATAAATTTAACGTATAGAAAAATGTAATAATATTGTTTGTTTTTTAAAAAAAAATGTTTTTATATTATTTTTATATAGTTTTAAGCAGTGAACAAAAAGTTAGTTAAAATACCGATAACTACATAATATGAATATATGTAATCCTTTGTGATGGATACTTTGCTAGCGAGATTTTTCATGCTAGATGCATATGCATAGATCTCCACAAGCATACTAGCTGCACCCCAAAACCCACCACCATAGAACCTCGTCCAATGTGAGGGTTCCCATCCCCTCCTGCAGTGATCCAGTGCTGGACATGCCAGCCTCACAAGCCTGACATCCTCCACTTTATCCCTGCATAATCCACAGATCTCCTCTGCACCTGTGATCTTTGCCCAAAACAGAAGTGAGCTCCCCACATATTATCATAGATTACCTCCCTCTTTATCTTAAGTTTGTTCCCATATACCCTCAGCGTTTTCTTTGCCGCCCTTCCCTTTATACTCTGCCGCCACTGCCCTAACCCCCATTCCTTAACTTTGCCCTGTACTAGTCTTTGTAATGTTGTTTTGCCCTCCTCAGGGTGCAGTGCTATGCCTATCTTCTTTGTTATCCTGTTTTCCCTCCTCTCCCAGTTGTTAGATACTGGAAAAACAGAAGTATGCCTTCCATTTCTTTCTTTGTACTACTCCCATAATCTGTGTAATCATGTACAGGCTATCACTTGTTCTACAGTCCTTTCCGGACCCATTTTAGAATTAATAATTTGCCTCACCTTTCTATTATTGTCCCTAATTGCCTCCTTACTAGCCCAGCAAATACCTTATACATGCAACTGTTTATAGCTATTGGCCGGTAGTTTTCAAACTTTACTTGCTCTTTCCCTTGCCCTTGTACAGCATCCCGACCCATGTGATGCCCCAGTCATCTGGCATTTTACCATCCCCTAAATATTAATTAAATACATAAAGTCAGCATGAAGTAATACATAAGATCAGCTTTCTTCATAGACATGGATATCCTAAAATAGGTAGATATTCTTTGATTCTTTGATTAGTTTGTGGGTTGGGGTTGTAAGCCAGGCAGCCATAACAGGTCAACCCCTTAGGAGGCTGCCCGCGGGAGATGAGGAGGTAGGTGAAAGGAGGAGGAAGAGGGTTAATTTGCAGCACCCAACGTTCTTTACCAACCACCCAAGTTGGTATTGACGTGGGTGTGCGCTGCTTAACTTCAGTGATCTAACGGGAACTGGTGTGTCCAACGCAACTTGGCCGCACAACAACGCAACCTGGCTGCACACCAACGCAACTTGGCCGCACTTCAACGCAACTTGGCCGCACATGTGTCGATTCAATGGCAACTCCTATATTCTACTTCATTAATAAATCCGCTATCCCCTATCCCAGGGCTATCCTCTGTTATATGCCCAATTTGGAACCCATAATATATTAAATTAAATGGTATTCTTTTCATTCTGAATCATTTGAGGTATTTTTACACTGAGCACATGGGTTTCATATGCCTTAAACACAAATGCAGAAATGTGCAGTGGATAGAGAACAGAATCAATTTGTCGTTGGCAGTAAGGAAAGCGTTAAAATAATGAAAACTCAAGCACATATTTGGGGTGTTAGGAATACCCCAGCAACGTTTTCATCATACCGTGGCCTTCCAAATAATTCTGTTAAGGCAATAATAATGAAAAACGACCAGGTGTGAGACCATATCCAGGTGTGAGACCTCCTACCATGAAGTTGTGAACGAAATTGTCCTCATCAGTAAAATAAACAGAAGTTAAAATAAGTAGATTGTTGCTGGCTGTTAAAATATTGTGCATTTGATTGTCTGTCGGAAGTGTTCCTTGTTGCAATAGGACAAATGCGTGCCCGACCCTATCACAGACTGGAATAAAATTAAATTGGTGATTGTGATGATACCTATTGGCAAAGGAAGTCATTGATGATCGTATATAATGCACGAAACTGTTCGCTTATTTGTCTACTTATGCCTCATAGCCTGATGGTGACTGAGTTTCTTTGGCCTTAAAATGAAAAGCAAGTAATCGTGATCTCAAAGTATTTCACGGGGGAATAAAGTTGCTATAACTACAACTTATCGTCATTCATTCTCACGAAAAATATTGATATTGACATATACAACCTGATGCTTAAAGCATTTCTTCTTAGGTAAATTCATTATAATTACAACTCAATTTAAAATCAACTTTATGGAAATGTAAATCGCTTTATTAGTCCCATGATGGAATTGCTTATACAGCATCAATATTTAAGCCAATCGTTAAAAGAAAAAATTCTTATGAGTAGTTGCTGCGTAAATATGGAATACGATAAATATTATCCCTTAGTTATGTTAGAAATAGCATAATCCGCTTGTTATCGACGTACTTAGTTGCAGTTGTAGAATTGTGGGCCTATAAAGGAAAATGAAAAATAAGCGTGACATTACTGTAAATATGATTATGAATATTAGCATAATAAAATTAACAACAACAGTGAGCATCGCTTTTGCGTCGTATATTTAATTTAATTTTCTAGTTTGTTCTATATCTTCATGGAAACAAAAAGTGAAGACTAATGACCTGTCAAAATATTAAATATAAACGTATTTGGAAATAATGTACTACCGGTACAAAAATCATGGGGTTTTAAACAGCCGTATTTCTTTAGGGCATCATTTAAAAACGACGTGTGTTGCAGTTGGGAAACTTTGGTGGGGGGCGACGCCTCTGAAGTCCTCTACAGAATTGAAAATTCAAAATTCCTATTATTTCCTTAATTACTTACTATTATGTAGTAGAGCTATTTATGACTAGACTTCAGGGCATTTCATGGAGGGGGGGGGGGAAGAAAATGTAACTTGTACGGACATTTCAGATGATGATGGCATCTGTATAGCGTGTGTTACACGCTCAGTCTGGCATCAGTTCAATCCATGACCTTGATTATGAAAAGACTGATGGTTGACATTACACCATCAGTCTCTTCAAAATCACTGATTGTGCAAAAAAACGAATAGGTTTAGCAGCAATACAACGTGTTAAAAGGCACCATTGGACCAGGGGCAGATCCATAGGGGAAGGAATGCAGTACTCACTCCTGTACTGCAATAGGTAGTGTGCTCAATTTGCTGCACCAGTGGTTCCATGTCGATACTGGATCCTGGAGGCTGAACTCCATTTGAGTTAGAGATATTCCTTCCTTCAGATAAGAAGTAAAACGGACCTACCATGTGGTGTGATGACATTTGAAATAAAAGAATTGTGTTCGGTGGCTGAATTGTGTTGGACACACCAGTTCTTGTAAGATCAATAAAGTTAAGCAACGCAACCCAAGTTAGTACTGGTATGGGAGGTTAGTTTGGAAAGCTGGGTGCTGCTAATTTCCCTTCTCCTGCATTCCACACTCTTACCTCCCCCCCTCACCCACGAGCAGTGTCCACATTGTCTGGCCCGTTATGGCTGCTTGGACAACTCCCCAACCCATTGGCATAACCTACTACTGTGCAATGGGCAGATGAGGCAAAACTTCCAGGTGTCAGCAAAGTGCTTCCACTAACAGTGAACTGACAAGTGGCAGTTTTGGTCGGCTGCTGGCTGTGGAAAAACCCTATCCAATAAATCACCCTTGTGCCAATTGAAAGGGACAAGATGGGTACCCAACCCTGCCATAGGCGGGAAGAGGATTAGGAGTTACTTGCTGTGTTGTTAAATACATGGCCTCTAATATTTTCAAGTTAAAATACATTCTATTAGGATCCTAATCCTTTGGTTTAGTTGACACAGTAAAAATTAAAGGCATTACAATTAAGTTGTTTTTATAGAGTGAATTAATTTACAATTGCCATTTATCCTCATCCCTTTATGAGAGTTTCTGAGGATTTTAACTAGGTATGTTTAATTCAGTTATACTTTTATAATTATTTAATTATTTTATGTTTTTCTCAATAAACTGAATACGTGAGCAGCCGAGCTCGAGACTCGATTTTTATTAATTGGTAATAAGGGTTGAGCGAGACTCATTCACAAAAGAATTCCTGAGCCAGAGTATTCCTGATAACCCTACTACCCTATGAGTGAGCGAGCTTCAAGCATCGTTTATTTTGAACTAGCTGTGCCCAGCCACGTGTTGCTGTGGCTCAGAAAAGAGAAGTGCACGTTTCTCCGTCATCATCATCTCGCCCTTCTCCAGCCCGTGGCTTGGTCGGGTCTGAGGGGTATGGCGAATTGTTTTGGACACACCACTTCTTGTCTGATCACTGAAGTTAAGCAGCGCAACCCCAGCTTGTACTGACATAGGTGGTGACTTGGGAAAACTGGGTACTGCTAATATCCAAAAATCGTCACATCAGTGTGGTGTCTGTGTAGTCTCTGCATAAGAACTATGCTGTGGATGGGGCTCTAATGACCTTGTAGTTGAGGGGCCCTAAAAAACCAACAAACAAACCAATAGGGTCTGTGGGATCCAATCCTTCACCCCCGCCTATCTCCAACCAGGCCCCCCATTGACCCTGTCTTTTTGTACTACATGTTCCCACTTCTGTTTTGGTCTTCTCCTCCTGGAGCTCCCAATCACCTGCAGTCCCAGGATGGACCAAATTAGTTCCTCCCCCTTACTCCCCTAGTTTGTCCCCTGGATCTGTGGATTCTTAACCTTAACTCCAGCCTATCCCCCACCATGTCCCTCGCCAGCCCGCATGTCTCCATGTACCTCTGCACAACCTGCTCCCACATCCGTTTTGGTCTTCCCCTACCCCTGGTGCCCCAAATCACATGCATACCCATAATGGACCTAATGAGCTAGTCCTCCTCTCTACTCAATGCATGCCCATACCACTTCAACCTATTCTCCCTCATTTTTTCTACAATGCATCCAGCCCCCTAGACTTCCTGTAACATGATCATTTTGGATCTCAGCTACTTGCTTTAAATTTACAGTAGAACTCCAATTTTCCGAACACCTATTACCCGAATCGTTTTCAGAATTTCAGAAAAAAAAATTACAAGGAAACGTACTGCGATTTTCAAAACAATGCGCGACTTGGCTGCCTGAAAACGGATCCTGACAGTCACACAGCTTACTTTGACCGAGATGTTCAGCAAGCAATGACTTTCATTTACAGTATGGTACACTTACATACTGTACTAATGTACAGCCGTTTTAAGTACGCTTAATATGTAAAAGTGTTGTCTTTTCATTTAATTAATTAAAAGCTCTTTTGATTTAAAAATAAGTTTTTTTCTCCCATTTAGACCCTTTTTTTTCGGAAAAAATACAATTATCCGAATGGGGTGCGGTCCCAATTGATTCAGATAATTGGAGTTCTACTGTACATGGCCATGTTCTCTTCCTCATGGCCCAACATTGTGAACCATATAGCATAGCTGGCCTAACCATAGTTCTGTAAACTTTGCCTTTTAGCTTTATTGGAAACTGGCAGTTGCACAGGACTCCACTTGTCTGTCACCACTTTAGCCATCCTGCTTTGATCCTATGGGTCACATTGAGTATTTCACAGTTTCCCTGGAACGCTGATCCTAAATATCTAAACTCCTGCATTGCTGATATCACCCCACTTCCAGAGCGAACCTCGCCCTCTGGATCCTGACCACTCCTATGTGAAAGCTAGGTATTCTGTCTTTTCATGTTCATCTTCAGGCGCCCCCTTTTCCATTGCAATGGAAAGAAAAATTATTTGGAATGAAGTAAAGCACATTAATTGCAGTGAAATAGAAGAAGAAAGTTATAACAAATACATATAAATACAAATACATACTTTGTAGGCGAATAAAAAAATAATTTTGTTTGTTCGCAGTTGAAATGTCTGTTGAGCTGTAGACATTTCAAAAAGCTGCTTTTTAAGCACTTTATGACAGTTGTTTCATAGTGTTTGTTGATAGGTTTTGGTTGTATGTGTACTGAATGTATGTGAATTAAAGTAATAATAATAGTAATATAAAATTGCAAAACGTTAAAAAAGGGAAAAAACACGAACTAAAAGACAACAAAAAGAATACTAACGAAGTATTGCAATTTAACCACAAATCAATCAACCCAGCACAATTGCAGAGAAAAGTAATAACAGTTAAACGATATAAAAAAGGAAAAAAACTATACTCCCAAAATGAACTATGGTAAATGAAACATCTGAATTCCAACTCAATGTCACACAAAATATTGAAATCATCAAATCAAAGTGAAAACAAATTGAAATTGTTGAAATTCAACTAACAATGCAATTGGAAACATTGAAATGGAATAGGAAATGGAATGGTAAATGGAATATTAAAATAGAATATTGAAATAGAATATTAAAGTAGTAAATGGAATATTAAATTGCATATTTGTAAATTAGAATAGCATATGTTGCTTTGACGTCCAATAGATGGCGTTTTACAAATTAGCATGTTTTTACCTGTCACCGGTGCGACATCTATAAAAACCTGGCTCTATTGGAATGAAACGTTGGGTCAAAATTTCAAAGCAATCAGTCAAGAACTTTCAGAGATTTGCGGTTTTGAACAAACTAATTTACATTTTTATTTATATAGATTATGCACAACTCTATTGTACAGACATTGTTGCAGGCAGTACTGGATTTAGATATGAAGAGGTCCTAGGGTATTTCAATTTTGAGGCGTTTTTCTTAAGTGTTGAAGCCTGCTAAATGCTGAGGCCCTACACTTCAGCCTACTTAGCCTAGTGGTAAATTTGGCACTGGTTGCAGGAGACCCAGAGGGGGTTAAAACCCATGTGTTTCCATTGCTGTCTATGCAGTGATTGACACCAGACTGATGATAGGTGCTCAAACAATAAATCTGACGTCAGTCATGAGCAGACGGACAAAAATTATCAAAATATTTAAAAGTCCATCATTCCATTTCATCACATTATTATGCAATCAGTCTGGCATCATTCTGACCACAGTTATGGACTGAACTAATGCCACACTCAGCGTGTTACACTGCTTAAGAGGATGGTGGAAAATGCCTTTCACGGTTTAGTTAAATTAAGCTTAAGTTGGATTAGGTTTAAAGTTAGGCAATAATTCGTCATTGTCTCTTTCTAGAAATCTTTAAATATACCTATGTTTTTGATATTCTTCCAACCCGGAGTCGAAATATTATGACATTTTCAGTCAGGTTTTTGATGGAGTTTTACTGAGGAATTACCCTTTTCTGATGTTCTGAAGGGACTACCCCAGTTGACGATTGTTGATGTGAAATTTGACCGAATTTCTGTTTTTTTTTTTTTACTTTTGTTCCTCCTCCTTAAATGACAATAAGCCTTTGAGTACATGCCCAAACAGATGTAATAATAAAATTTGGTCAACTATGATTGGTGATTTTCAAATCTTGTAATACAGGATTATGCACCTGAGGTTGAATCAATTTGCGTCCCAACAACAATAAAAACATTCAACACCCAAGTGTGCCTTTCTTCGAATAAGAAGTAAAACTGAGGGCCCATTCGGTGCATGATGGCATTAAAAGTAAAAGAACCCTGCCTGTAATGCAATGAGTAGATGAGGCAAAATTTCCGGGTGTAGGAGGTTGACCCTTGGCGTTGGTGGAATTCCCCAACAAACAATATACAGCATAGAGGTTGCAGCTTTGTCGGCAACTGGCTGCGGGAAAACGCTGTCCAATATACGTATTACTCATGTGCCGAGAGCTGGCGTGGGCTTTTGCAGGGCCTTCGGGAAAAACATTTTACATTTTGTAATATAGAGGTGGGGCTGGGTTCTGGCGAATGTGGTGAGCTTTGTGAGTCAGGACTATAGAACATTTTGGGCGGTTGGACCCAATATTGTTGCAGGTTTCAGACGCCTGGCTGGGGTACCCCCAGTCAGAGCATGTTCAGTGGACCTGCAGACCCAACCCTGCCTCAGGCGGGACAAGGATATGATGATGATGGAGGCGACATAGTAAAGACACACATAGAGGACACAGTACAGATACAAAATCCCATCTCAGTGGCGCAGTGGGTAGCGTGCTCAGTAACAGCTTTAGTGGTTCTAAGTTCGATACTGGACAGAGGTGGGTTGGTTTCTTTTGGGTGAGAGATGACGGGAGTGTGACTTTGTTCAAATGAGAAGTAGAACTGTCAGTGGAATTCCACAACGAACAGTAGGTCGACGGTAGATTAGCCTAGGGGCTTCAGTTTTGTTGGCAAACCAGCTGCTGGAAACACTGTCCAATATATTAGCCTTGTGTCCAGAGCCAGCGTGAGCTTTTGCGGGGGGGGGGATTTGTAGGAAAAAACATTTTACATTTTGAATAATAGAGGCGACCGAGTGCAGGGCCGGGTTCTGGCGAATGTGGTGAGCTTTTCAGGGAGAGGGGTAAAAAATATTTTGCAAGGCATTTTGTAAGAAAAACGTGTAATATAAAGACCCGCACGTGGGGCCGGGTTCAGTGAACCAGCCTTGCTCTGACCCTTCTGGTGTTGAATCAGAGGCACAAGATGGGTACCCGATCCCTGAGCAGTTGGCATTTTGATCTGTTTTTCTTTAATAAATGCACAAAGCTAATATCACCATCGATACTTGACCACGTTTAGATTGCAAATGAAAGAGAACAACTTTGGAAAAACTGTGGAAAAAGTCGTAACTGTGTAGACGCTATGAAATTCGCACAATCTTCAGCTCGATTTGTTTGCACAAACAAAACACAGCTAAAAGTTGTAGTGTGTAAACGGCCCTTTACGGACAACCTGCTCTGGAAATGGACCTAACGATCTCCTCCTCTCCTCTTCTCATTACGTGTCCATACCATCTCAACGTATTTTCCCTCGTTTTTTCGGCAATATCCACCACTCCCAGACTACATCTAATATACTCATTCCTAATTCTATCAGCTCTCAACACCCCACTCATGTACTGCAGCATTCCCCTCTCAGCTACTTGCATTCTGTTCACCTGGCTCTTCCTCACTGCCCAGCACTCGGATGCATATAGAATAGCAGGCCTAACCACTACCCTGCAAAACCTCCCTTTAAACTTGTTAGGGTCCCTCCTATCACACAGGACTCCCCTTCCCTGTCTCCACTTCAACCATCCACATTGATTCTATGGGTCCAGCACAGGAGGCCTGATGTTTTAATTTGATGCAGACGATGATCAGTTGCCAACCTAGAAAGATCATGCTGTGTGGGTGCTCTATATGCATATTTCATTGACGAGTGATGCTTCTGAGAAGTTGCTGACATAGTGGGACAATCGGGCGTCCCGCCGGGACAAGGGAGGGACGGCGGGACATGAAGTCTGAAATCGCAACTGTCCCACCTAAAGCGGGACGTCTGGCCACCCTAATTATAGCCTACCTGCTATGTAACACACATTTTGACAGCCTGTCGGTGACAATCAGTTCACGGACCAGCCGGGTGACCCACAACGCCGGAAATGCTGTAAAACCCTGGTGTAGTTCAACGGAAGGGATTTTAGGTTTCGTTTAGGCTATGTTGAATTGTCAGGGTTGAATGAGGGACGTTGCCCCTACAATGACGTATTAAAATGTTAATATTAGCAATGATCTGGGCCCTAATGGTGGGGCCCGGATGCAATGCACCCTCTGCACCCCCGGATGGCCGGCCCTGGGTAGCGTGCCCAGTAACTGCTTCACAGATTCTAGATTTGTAACTTGACCGAGGTGAGGTGGAGAGATTCCTCGAGTGGACCTTCTTTCAGGTGAGAAGTAAAAACGAGGTCCCATGTGGTGTTCGATGGCATTTGTAAGTAAAAGAACACTCTATACTTTGAAACGGTTGGAGGAAGCAAAATTCCCAGGTAGGAGCTTGCCCCTTGGCGTCGGTAGAGTGCCCCAACGAACAGCAGACCGATGATAAATAAGCAAAAGGATTGCAGTTTTGATTGGCAACCGGCTAAACAATGTTAAATATATCACTCTTGTGTCCATTGTGACAGACAAGATGGGTTCGTTACCCTGCCATAGGCAAGAAAAAGGTTAGGAGTTGTTTTAGTACTGTATTTCCAAACAGAGCCATCTCGGTGGCACAGACAGCATTTGTGGCTACTGCACCAGTTGTTTCAGGTTCCAGAATGGATCAAAATGGATAATGGATCATGCTATTTTTTTTCCTCTCCATAATGTTAGATGAGGTCAACAAGGCCAGATGAAGTTAGGGCTTCTATATTGCTCTCCTAAACCCTGATGCATCTATACGCTCACTCTGGGCACTCGTCCGTCAAGTTACCATTGCCCATGCCTCTATGCCTTCTTCCCTTGCATGCGAGTTATTGGACCTTCTCAGTAACCCACATAATCTTTCTCCCCCTCTGAGTGGACTGTATGTGCCGAGTGGGCTTCTTGCTGGTTGGGCCCCTCCTATACTGGCTGTTGACAGATTAACCTACTATATAGCCAAGCTTAAGCCATCAACCACTGTTTGCTTTGATTTGTCCCTTGTGGGGCTTTGCTGCTGTTACACCTATATATCTGTATGCATATGGGTGTGTTTCACCCCTTGTGGAAGATTGTATATATTGTCCCTATTCATAAAGGTGGGCCTTTCCATGACTACTAGGTATAGGCCCATGACTACTAGGTATAGGCCCATGACTACTAGGTATAGGCCCATAGCACTAGTATCTCCTCTAAATAAGGTCCTTGAATGGTGGTTGCATGACCTCATTCTGGGACAACCTTCTTAAGGCCATCCTCATCTCACAATATAGCTCCCATCCTGGATCCTCCGTGGTCCTCGCTACTCTATCTCTTTTCATTGCAATATGCTCTGCATTCTCATGTGGGAACGCTTTTCTTTTGTTAAAAACTGATGTGTCCAGGGCATTTGACTCAGTTGACCACACGGTTCTCATAGTTCACCTCCGTGGTGCTATATTGAATCTGTATATACTTAACCTGTTGCTATCTTTTCTTGAGGGCAGGTCGGCTAGACTTAGAAATTGTCATCACTCCTGCAGCCTGGAGCGAGGAGTTCCTCAAGGTTCGGCACTCGGGCCCCTTTTGTTCCATCTAGCAATCTCTGAATTATCATCAGCCTGCGATCCTTTTGAACTATGGACTTTCGCAGATGACAATTTCTTGGGTCTTGAATTCCCATCTTGCTCCCTTAACCTTGCTTTATCTTTGTCGACCAGTCTTCTCAACCGACTGTCCCAGTGGTATGAGGGCAGGGGCATGAGAATACATATAGAGAAGACCCAGATCATTATTTTTAGGCCTCAGCGTTTCCCTATAGACTTGAGCTTGTATAATCTGCCCATTACAGTTCTGGGAACACTGTTTGACCCCACTCTTAAATTCCTTTCACTTCTGGATGCACTGCTTGCCAAATTAAGACCCCACTGTTATTTGTTCAAGCACTTAAAACCCGATCTTACCCAGGCTAAATTACTCTTGATATTTAAAGCCAAGGTTCTTTTAATCATAAGTTTTGCATCTCCCTATCTTGCTGGCCTTACGAGCGCCCAGAGCCAGCCCTTGATTGTGGCATATAATCACATTCTTTATGTAATCCTCTCCATTCTGTATACCCATACGGTTTCTGGCACCTGCAGACGTTATGCTATTCTGCCCTTTCAGGGCTTCCTATGGCTATGTCGTTTATCCACCATTGCAGCAGCTCTCAGGAACTCGGTGCATTCGTGCCATTTCATTGCTCACTATTTCTTGGCCTCCGTTGATGTTTGCAGTACTAGGCGCTACCTGTTCCAGCCTGTATTACTGCTTAGTGACTTTCGAAGTTGCCTTTTCCCCTGTGCAGTTCTTGGCTCCTGGAACTCTCTGCCATATTCACTCAGGTCTTCTGTTTTATCTTGTTCTGCTTTCAAATGTAAGCAGAATTGCTATCACTTCTAGCATGCTTTGCATGTCTATTTATTACAGAATTAGCTAACTGGACTGCTTGTCCTTAATTGGTTGTCATGTCTCGATGTGTTGTTTTGTACAGTTTGTACGTTGAATAAATAATAATAATAATATAACTAGAGTTCAATATGTATGTGATGAAAAAAATGTCTAAAGCAACTCTAACTCCTAATCCTTTTCCTGCCTAAGGTAGGGTCGGGTACCCATCTTGTCCCTCTGAATGGACACAAGGGCAATCTATTGGTCGTTTCTTTCCACAGCCAGGTGCCGGCCAAAGCAGCAAGCCCCTACTGAGCTCCTACACCTGGAAATTTTGCTTCATCTACCCATTGCTTAGTTAACCCACCACGGTGGCAAAAGAAGCTGCAAGTGCCCCTTCTTTTGGATGAGAAGTAAAACCCGAGATCCCGTGGTGGTGTACGATGCCACGTTAACGTAATAGAACCAGTGTTCCCTCTAAGCTGCGCACGTGCACAGCTGTGCACATGGGCCAAGTGCCCCATGCACAGGGAAAAGTTCCATGCACACGGCTGGTTGATGACTGGTAGACTCCACTCACTTAAAATCAAATGGGTACCCGACCCTGGGTTATGAGTTACTTTTGCTACCCGTTGCTCAGTAGAGAGGGTTCTTTTATGTGCAAGTGTCATCATACACCAACACGGGACCTTGGTTTTCTCATACGAAAGAAGGCACACTCACGGCCTCTCCCTCGCCCGAAAGAAACCAACCCACCCCGGGTTCAGAATCAAACTTTGAGCTACTGGCGCGGTGGCCGAACGTGGTGGGTAAAAAAAATGTCTGGGATGGCATTTATAATGGATCTGCCACTTGAAGTTTTGACTTGATTCCCAAGCAGGTTGTGCTCTAGCGCTTTCGTCGCCCCGGGCAAAAAGACTAATTGCCGCCCCTTAAGAATATAATGCAAGTTCAAGCAGCAGTTTTTCTCACGGTGCCTGGGATGCACCCCGCTAGAGCGGTCCCTGTCCCAAGTAGCTCCATAATATGTTTGGCTTAAGGTCCTTTTGGGGGACGGGGCTGAGTGCTCCGAGCACCTGAGCATTTGAAATGGACGTAAATGCCATTTTTAGGAATTAAGACTTCAACTACTGTCGACATTTTAAGTTATCGATTAACAAAATTCGCAAAATACTTTAAATGTAGCTTTAGTCTCTCTTGCTGGAATTGGCCTCTTCCTTGGTTGAATTAATCAGGTTTGATTTGGTTAGTGGAAGGTCAGTACCCTCGGTGATGGTAGATGAAATCAATAGCAAATTACTCAGCGGTCAGACTGGAGATTTCCTAGGACTATATTTTAATCCCTATACTGTTTAACACGCGTGGATCCAGGATAGGGTTTTTGGGGTTGCAACCCCCCCATGCACATATAAACTTATTTGTATAATATATGCGAGCTTTAGCTCAACCCCCCCCCCCCTAGCAAAAATCCTGGATCCGCCACTGCTGTTGGGAGCGGCGAGTTGCGTTGGACACACCAGTTCTCGTCTCATCACTGAAGTTAAGCAACGCAAGCCCAGTTAGTACTGACATGGGTGGTCGCTCGGGAAAGCTGGGTACTGCTAATACCCAATAATCGTCTCATTAGTGTAGTGTCTGTGCAGTATATGCATTAGAACTATACAGTGGACGGGTCTCTAATGACCTTGTAGTTGACGGGACCTTAAACTCCAACAAACAACAACAAAAAAAAAGCCACTGCTGTTTAAAGATATGAAAATGGTAGGAATGGCACTACGTTCGGTCTATGTGACCCAAGATATTTTTCACTTTATTAGTTCCGCATGTATAAATGCCATTAGAGCTCCGTGATTTCTTGTTTACTTTTTTGTTGTTTGAAAGGTCAACAATAGTGCGGTTATTTTTACATACGGTTATTTTCACCTCGAATATGCTGCTGTGTAACTGCTTTTTATTAATACAGTACTTAGAAATAATAGCAACAACAGTTTCCTCAATGCAATGCCTTTAACCTTTCGAGTGCATCGTGGGGGTCTATTTGACCCCACCATACTTAATTTTTATGATAGAATTTTTTTTATTTATTCTATGTAAATTTCCTTACACCTAATCTCATTCTATATGTTTGTTAACATGATGGCCACATTTGGGCAATTTTATTGTTTTTTGTGATAAATAAACTTATTTTCAAAGTTTGTTGGGGTCCGATACACCCCACGATGCACTTTACGTTATATATGAAATATCATGGCAGCTATAGCCAATGTCCAGAAAAAGAGATCGCAAGACACCATTTCAATGCGCCAACTGTAAAGTGTACATATGCAAAGAACACTCGATATCATTGTGTTTTGGCTGTAGTAAACTATAATTTAATTCAGTATATTACTTTAAAGATGTTTGTCTTGGTATTACTTGATATCAATAAATCCTGCTTGTTAAATTAATAATATACTATTATTTGTTGGGGTCACTATGACCCCACAGTGCACACCCACTATGACCCCACACTTCAAAAAACACTGTGCACTTGAAAGGTTAATTGGGACAAATGGTTTATGCTTTGTAACAAATAATGACCCTCAGGCTCCGCAACCTTTTCTTGTCCTTGCAGCGTCGGCCTTACGAAGTGGGAGGCCCTTGGCAAGCACAATTTGGGAGACCCAGTCGTAAACTGTGCCAGGTGATGCATACCATGGAGTATCAAGAGTTGAAGTTCTGTCAGAATCTTATTTCAAATGATGTATATTCTACAGAAGTTAAAATTGCCCCTATTCAGTGGAAGGCCCTGAGTGGCTCCCCGTACTAGATTTGTAATAGATTTTATTAGCACTTAATACAGTATTAGTGTTCCTAAGTTATCACTAGTTAGATAAAGTTATCCCTCCTTGATTAAGGAGTAATTTGTAGGTTTGAATTATATAGTTTATTAGGACAGTAGTGAAAATTTGAATGAAAAATAATACCGTATTGTTATTAAAAGTTGACTCATACTCATATTTTTGTAGAGCCTTGTGTAATTAGTGATGGACAGGAATTGAAGGTGACTCTAATCAATATAATATATTCCATTACCTCATATGCCCTTTTTTCAGAAATCTGAATATAGATCCATTATCTCCTAATTACAAATCTTTCCTTTTTATAGTTTTATATGCAATATGCCTCAATTCCAAATTATTACATATCAATTTAAGCAAACTATTCAGGTTTGCATGAAATACCATAATTAGATACTTTTATATGATCTACACACGTATTTAAGAATACATATTTTAAAATCTTTGTCATTATGAAATTCAGAATACTGTATATGTCAAATATCACTATCCTTTGGATTTAGTATAAGTGCTGAGTTTTTAACTTGGAATGCTGAACATAAGAAATGAAATGAGCTTCGAAAATAAGAATAAACAGGCAGGAATGTGAGAGCAGTAGTTTTATCAACTCACTTTTAATACAAGACAAATTTTAGCACCCTTGGCAAATATTACTATTGCGCCCTTAGGGCAACACTACATTGGACGCCATTCGTAACAGTAGGGAGGTTTATTACAACGTCGATGCATGCTTGCAATAGCATACGCAGACCACGTGACAAGTGTACGATATTTAAAAAAAAATAGTTTTATTGCAGCGTTTCTGCAACGGCCCATACATGAGCGACACCTACCGAGAGACCTCCACTGTCACCCATTTTCTTTTTAATTCTTAAGCGGCCCTCACACGATCAGTAATACTGTCAATATTCAATACTGGCAATATTTCAACACTATTCATAACGAGCCCTCATCATCATCATAATCATCTCACCCTTCTACCGCCTGAGGCAGGGTCGGGTCTGTGGGTTCTAATCCTCCATTTCCGCCTATTTCCCACCAAGTCCCACTCCACCCCGCACACCTCCATGTCCCTTTGCACCACCTGCTCCCATGTCCGCTTCCGTCTTCCTCTACCTCTGGTGCCCCCAACCACCTGCAGTCCCATAATGGACCTAATAAGCTCCTCCTCTCCCCTTCGCATCACATGCCCATACCACCTCAACCGGTTCCCTCTCATCTTCTCCGCAATATCTCCCACCCCCAGGCTACCTCTAATGTAATCGTTTCTAATTCTGTCCAATCGCGTCACCCCACTCATGTAGCGCAGCATTCGCATCTTGGCCACTTGCATTTGCCGTTCATGGTTCTTCCTAACTGCCCAACACTCTGACCCATACAGCATAGCTGGCCTAATGACGGTTCTGTAGACCTTACCCTTCAACTTTATTGGGACCCAGCAGTCACACAGGACCCCACTTGCCTGCCTCCATTTCAGCAACCCTGCATTAATTCTATGGGTCACATCAGAATCTATTTCCCCATTGCTCTGGAAAACTGATCCTAAATACCTAAACTTTTGTACCACTGGAATCCTGTCTCCCCCACAGTGAAGCTCACCCCCTTGCCCCTGGTCACTAAAATTGAAAGCTAGGTACTCTGTCTTCTTCATGTTCACCTTGAGACCCCCACTTTCCACTGCTGTCTTAATGTCCTGTAGGCCCTTTTGTGCATCCTCTTTGGACTCCTCTAGCCGTCCCACATCATCAGCAAATACCAGGCACTGAGGAGCCCATTCCCCTACTCCCTTCAGCAGCTCATCCATTACTAGCATAAATAGAAATGGGCTAAGTGCTGACCCTTGATGCACCCCAACCAGCACGTTGAAACCTGCAGTGTTTCCCCATGCTGTCCTCACCCTAGTGATGCAACCTTCATACATATCCTGCACTACCCTAATAAGGCCCTCATCAACCCCTTTCTTCCTTAAAACGCTCCACAGTACCTGTCTAGGGACACTATCATAGGCCTTCTCCAGGTCAACAAATACTGCATGGAGGTCCTTCTTTGCTACTCTATGCTTCTCTATCATCTGTCTTAGAATAAAGATTGGTTCCATGGTGGACCTACCAGGCATAAATCCAAATTGGTTTCCCCGGACCCTAGTTTGCTCTCTGAGGCGACACTCTATGACTCCCTCCCACAGCTTCATAGAGTGGCTCATTAGCTTAATGCCTCTATAGTTTCCACAGTCCTGGGCATCCCCCTTGCCCTTGAACAATGGAATTATCCAACTCTCACGCCATGCAGATGGCATCCTATCACCTTTTGCTAACTTATTAAAAAGCTTCACAAGCCATGCAATGCCTGTGGTCCCCAAGGTGTGCCAAACATCGATGGGGATCTTATCTGGGTGAGTGGAGGTCTCACACTCACCTGGCAGTCTCTTCACAACTTAAAACTTATCACTAAACCAAACTACTAACTACAAAACCCATAAACCACAAACCAATAACCAATAAATTACTAATAAAATAAAATAATAAATAAAATATGGAAATATGTATGTAAATTAATAATTAAACATTTAAATAAATATATAATGAAATAAATGATTAAATGATTTGATTAAAATATTTGCTGCAGATAAATTTGGGCTCCTAGCTCCAATGCAGCCCAGTGTCTGTCTATGCAGATGACACATGTGCTGCAGTGAAGCACGATGGGAGCAGCAGAAATGGCGTGAGGTTAGGCCAAGTATGCCGACCTCACACCACTCAAAGGGCCCAAAAAAAACCGCAATCCTACCGTCCTGTTCGCCTTGAAAAAGGCGGTTTTGGTTCTTCTGTTTGTGTTGTTTTTTTAGGACAAAATCCAAAAATCGACGCACCAAGATAGATCGCTATGCAATGAGCCAAGCGCCACCTAGCGGCGATCTCATAACGAGCCCTCAGACATTCAATATTATTGTCAGTAGTCATTACACAATGGATAATATAAAAAAAAACATATATTGCTATTATTTTAAGTGGAGTAACATGCATCACAAAGAAAAAATGACACTGGATTGAAAAATAGATTTACAAACGACAGGAATACGTACTTATTTAATTAAATATAATAAATTACATTGAAGTAACTGATCCTGAGAGTTACTGCAACTAGTTTAGAATAAGCAGTAAATAGCAGTAGACCAGCGATAAATAAGCATAGGGTTGCAGCTTTCGTTGGAAACGACTGGAAAACAAACTGTCCAACATATCACCCTTACGTCCATTCAGAGGGACATGATGGGTACCCGACCCTTGCCATAGGCAGGAAATGGTTAGGAGCTCCTTGTTGTTGTTTTTGTTAAGTCTTTCGAAAATTTAGAACTTTCAAGCCGCATTTCACGTACAGCCAAATGTGAAACACAGTAGGAGACATTGGCAGCTTGATCTTCATCATGGTAAACCTTATTTATACTGACTAAATGTTGACAGTTTAGTCCTCAAACGATCAATATATGGTCAGTATTTTGGCTCCACCCACAATAGAACCAAAATACTTTCACGATGGTGAAAGTTTTTCAGTATACTGACACTACATCAGTATTTGCCCTCACACAATCAGTATTATTGTCACTATTGTGAAGAACTGACAGTAATACTCATCGTGTGAGGGCTGCTTAACTCTGCATCAAATGTACGTTTTGACGTACATCTGAAAAGCATATGTCAAAACATACACTCAGCTTGATGCATGCAGTGTTCGCGTTTGTGCTGTTGAATATTTGTCTGTATTGCATAGCATACACTTCCAAAAAAAACGTTATAATGAAACTCCTTTGTGAACAGATGGGGTCTTCACCAATTCAAAGTTTTCCCTAAAAATTATTTCCTATATGAGGTAGTTTTTGAAATAATGACATTGGTTACTTTAAAAATTACACTATATAAACTTGTGCTATAACTTTCTGTATGACTTAAAACAGTTTCATTACCATTTTTAAATATATGATATATATTTCTGGCTATTCTGGGCACTTCAGCATGGTGCAAACATTAATTAGTTAATTATTCCAAAAACTAGAGCCAATTCAGCAAAACCAATGACATATTCTTAATCACCATCATTGACTTTGTATAAAATCACTCAAATATCATTGGCAATAAATTCACTGTTTACCAGTGTAATCAGACGGTCAGATCCATTTGCCCGCCTAATTCTGTTATCTACCGACTGCACCACCTCATCAAAATCACACCGAAAATTCCTTTTTGTGGCCTCATCACAGCCTGCTTGGGGGCATATACACTGATGAGGTGGAGCCCAATACCCTGCCATACTAGAGTAACTAACATAATCCTGCTGTTTATTCTATGGACAGCAATGACCCCCTGCAGCAATTCCCTACTCAATACAATACCCACCCCATTTTTCCCCTCCTCACTACCTGTATATAATAATTTGTATCCCTCTCCTATTGCCCATGATCAGTTCCCCTTTGATTGCATTTCTTGGAGGAAGGTAACACTGACCCTTCTATGCTTCAGGGTGTTTACTAATTCCCCTGTGTTTCCTGTAAGGGTCCTGACATTCCATGTCCCTAACCATAGCCTAGCCCCCTTACTTAGTGGGACAGCTCTGACAGGGGGCTGCCCAGCCAGACCAAAGCTACCCAGTCCATCTTTGTCATGTAAGCAGAGGTCCTACACTCACATGACAATCCACCTCTCACACCCTACACTGTAGAGATGCAGTCCTAGGACTGCATAACCCCAGCAAACAACTAAAGCAATAACAATAACTTAACAATAACAATACCAAAGCAATAACAATAATAATAATAACTTAAATAATTAATGGAAAACTTAAAAATTTGCTATAGGGAGCTGGTGAGTGGTCCCAAACGCAGCACAGTTGCCGACAATACTGACGACGAACCCTGTACCACACTGGGATCATCGGAAAATGTTGCGAGGTTAGGCTTAAATTGCAAAACCTCACAACAAGTTCCCTACTGCCTAAAATGGCCCCAACACCTATCGTCCCACCTTATACTTGCACAAATGGAGGGGTTAACACCTTGAAAAAGGCAGGTTTAATGCTTTAGATGGTTGAAATTTATCCAAATAGCCAAAAACATTTTTGAGCTGAGGAAAGCAGATGCACGGGGTTAAGTGCCACTTAGTGTCTCCGAGTTATGGGCATATCAACAGATCATTTATCAATGATTTATGATGATGATCTCCAATGAGAAAAAATATATATATAAAACAGTTATACCCTAGTCCCACCCCACAGAAAAGTTTAATGTTATCGGCCCTGTTAACGTTAGCAGCCCCACCATTTTTAATTCTCAAGGGCCACCACTGGTGTGGTGGTAAAACTTTGTAATAATTTATTCTAAGTTAGTGCTTGCTGAAGAATAGTTCACCTGAAGCATTCATGGTGATGCCAATACTTACAAAATGTCTGTAATTTTATCACTTTCATTATCATCCCCATTTAGTATGTAGGTACAAGAATGCACAAGTCAATAAATTAAATAATATCAAAGATTTTAAAATGCTTGGGGTCACCCATGATCCCATGTTGTGATTCTAGGGTTAATGTCACGTTGCTCGTTTAGTGGTCCACCGTCTTAGAGAAGAGAAATTTAAAGTGTATTTTATCTGGCAATGAGATCAGTTGCTAGGTGGCACATACCAACAGCTTTTTGCCATTGTGATTTCCCGATTTTTTTGGATTATTGTTGGAAGCCTTCCCAGAATTTTCTAGAATTCAACTTATCTTTTACAGGTGACATCCAAAGCAGTACAGGTCACGGTAAGGCCAGGGTTTTTGACACCATCGTGACTGCTGGGAACTGCAAGAGAGTTTGGGCTCTTAACCCTAACCTTGTGTTCATTCCTAGCGCTCTCACCATGCTCTAGAGCAGCGGGGGTGTCGTCTGCATAGACGATCACCGCGCTGCACATGGAGAAGGGTGCAAACTCGACTCGGCAAAAAAAAAGTTTTCTTATTTTACTGTGATGTATTATAAGATATATTAGCATTAATTATTATTATTATTATTTTTATTATATTATTATTATTATTATTATTATTATTTTTATTATTAATATTATTATTATTATTATTTTTATTATTAATATTATTATTATTATTAATATTATTATTAATATTATTATTATTAATATTATTATTATTATTATTAATATTATTATTATTAATATTATTATTATTATTAATATTATTATTGATATTATTATTATTAGTAGTAGTAGTATTAATATTACTATTAACATTGTTGCTGTGGATATTTGTTGTGTCTTTCCCGACTGCAGACATGCATTACTATAACTGCATGCCTCCAGTATACTGTAAGAGTGTCTAGTCAGGTGAGTGTGAGACCTCCACTCACTTGGCAATGCTACAACAATTGATGAGTGGAGTAGGATGGCGCCCCCCACAGGTAGCCCTGCTATTATTGCTGCAGCTTCTGGATATCTGACTGGGGTGCCCCCAGTCAGAGATGTCACATATGGTAAAGGATTCAGGCTCAGAGTAGGGACATGGAATGTAAGGGCCCTTACAGGAAAAACTGAGGAACTAGTGGACACCCTCAGGCACAGGCGCATTAGCATTGCATTCCTGCAGGAGACAAAATGGAGGGGAAATAGATCATGGATGCTGGGGGAAGGATACAAACTTATTTATACAGGTAGTGATGAGGGGCAAAATGGGGTGGGCATTGTATTCAGTAGGGACTTGCAGCAGGGGATCACCTTAGTCACAAGAGTTAGCAGTAGGATAATGTTAGTCTCAGTAGTTTGGCAGGGTATAGGGCTACACCTCATAAGTGCCTATGCCCCCCCCCCCCCCCAAGCATGCCTGGGTGACACAGCTAAAGCAGATTTTTGGAGTAACTTTGATGAAGTAGTACAGTCAGTAAACAGCAGAATTTGACAGGGCAAGGGAAATGAGCACTTAATTATTGGTGGTGACTTTAATGCCCACGTGTGTAGGGATGGTTCAAGTTATGAGGAGGTTCATGGAGGGTGGGAGTATGGCATGATAAACCCTGAGGGGCAGGAGGTCCTTGAGACTGCAAGAGCACATGGCCTTGCATTAGCCAATACATGGTTCAAGAAGAGGGGAAAAGCACCTAATTTCTTTCCAGTCACCACAGGGGAGGTCCCAGATAGACTTTTTGATGGTTAGGAAGCAGCACAGGGCAGAGATTTGTGACTGCTGGGTGCTACCCAGTGAGGATTTTCAGAAGGACAGTGGCCATAAGCTGCTTATGATGGAAGTACAAATAGAGGGGACAGTTAAGCAACATACCTGGAAGGGAGAATTAGTTGTTAGGTGGTGGAAGTAGCCCACCAAGGCAGTGGAATTCCAGCAGGAGGTCCTCTGCCAGGTTGACTCGGATTGGGATGGGCCAGCCAATGCCATGTGGGACAGGGTTGCTAGGAAGATTAGGAGGCATGGAGAGGCATTGTTAGGTAGGGGCAGAATTGGAGGAAGTTTTCAGGGTAGGCAGACATGGTGGTGGAATGAGGAAGTGGAAGCTGCCATCAAACTAAAGAAGGTAGCTTTCCATAGGTGGAGGGAAATAGGGGATGAGGTTGCAAGGATTAACTATGTTCAGGCTAAGAAAAATTCCAGGAGGACCAAGTGGGAGGAATACTACCAGGGCCTCTTAAATGCAGCCACGTGTGCTACAGCCACAGAAGGCAACCCAATCACCCCTCAGGAAGTCGATAGGGTGAGTTAGACTGAAATTGTCAGAGCCCTTTGAAAAATGAAAGGTCACAAAGCAGTAGGCCCAGATAAGATCCCTATTGATGTTTAGCACACCTTGGGGACCACAGGAATTACATGGCTAGGGAAGCTATTTAATAAGTTAACAAATGGCGATAGCATGCCATCTGCATGGAGAGAGAGTTGGATAATCCCATTGTTCAAGGGAAAAGGTGATGCACAGGACTGTGGAAACTATAGAGGTATAAAGCTGATGAGCCATACTATGAAGCTGTGGGAGCATGTCATACAATGTCGCCTCAGAGACCAAACAAGCGTCTGGGGAAACCAATTTGGGTTTATGCCTGGGAGGTCCACTATGGAACCAATCTTTATTCTATGACAGGTGATAGAGAAGCATAGAGCAGCAAAAAGGACCTCCATGCAGTATTTGTTGACTTGGAGAAGGCCTATGATAGTGTCCCTAGACAGGTACTGTGGAGCGTTTTAAGAAAGAAAGGGGTAGATGAGAGCCATATTAGGATAGTGCAGCATATGTATGAGGGTTCCATTGCTAGGGTTAGGACAGCATGGGGAAACACTGCTGTTTCAATGTGCAGGTGGGTGTGCATCAAGGGTCAGCACTTAGTCTGCATCTCTTCACTCTAGTAATGGATGAGCTGCTGACAGGAGTGGGAGAATTGGCGCCTCAGTGCCTTGTATTTGCCGATGATGTAGGAAGGGTGGAGGAGTCCAAAGAGGATGCACAAAAAGGCCTACAAGGTTTTAAGACAGCAGTGGAAAGAGGGGGTCTTAAGGTAAACATGAAGAAGACTGAGTACCTACCTTTCAATTTTAGTGGCCAGGGGCAAGGGGGAGAGATTCGTTGTGGGGGAGAAAAGATTCCAGCAGTGCAAGAATTTCGTTATTTAGGATCAGACTTGCAGAGCAATGGGGAAATAGATTCTGACGTGACTCATAGAATTAATGCTGGATGGCTGAAGTGGAGGCAGGCATGTGGGGTCCTGTGCGACCGCCGGGTCCCAGTAAAGTTGAAGGGTAAGGCATACAGAACTGTCGTTAGCCCCGCTATGCTGTATGGCTCAGAGTGCTGCGCAGTTAGGAAGAACCATGAAAAGCAAATGCAAGTGGCTGAGATGCGAATACTGCGCTACATGTGTGGGGTGTCAAGATCCAACAGAATTAGAAACGATTACGTTTAAGGTAGCTTGGGGTTGGGTGATATTGCGGAGTAGATGAGGGAGAGTAGGTTGAGGTGGTATGGGCATGTGATGAGTAGGGGAGAGGAGGAGCTTACTAGGTCCATTGTGGGACTGCAAGGCCAGTTATTACTGACATGGGTGGTCGCTTTGGAAATCTGGGTACTGCTAATACCCAAAAATCGTCGCATTAGTGTAGTGTCTGTTCAGTCTATGCATTAGATCTATGCAATGGACGGGTCTCTAATGACCTTGTAGTTGACGCGACCTTAAACACCAATGAACGAACAAAATGTGGGACTGCAGGTAATTGGGGGCATCAGAGGTAGGGGAAGACCAAAACGGACGTGGGAGCAGGTGCTGCAGAGGGACATGGAGTTGTGCGGGGTGGGGTTGGACTTGGTGGGGGATAGACGGGAGTGGAGGATTAGAACCCGCAGACCCGACCCTGCCTCAGGCGGGAGAAGGGTGAGATGATGATGATGATGATTTTATCTGGCAATGACTATAATATGATTGCTTTTATGCTATGTGAGGCCGTCAATAAACCACTTGTCTGAGTACCTTGCCAGTATTATTTTCCTGCCATATTTGACACTGCTCCTAATCACGAAAGTCAAGTGATGTCTCATAATAATGTAAAATCAAGGGGTGTAATTACGCTACTAAATATGATAAAACGCTAATAAATATACGCTACTTTCTACTTGATTGTTGCTATGATAATGTGCAGCATGTAATAAAAGTAAACTCATAATACTAGCATTTTATTCAATGACAAATTCAACATCCTTCATGAAATCGACTATTTTCAACAACAGAATGAACCAATACATCGGAAGAAGAAAGGGATTTTCATTTTTAAATAATTGCGTTCATTCACACGTTTTCCTCGCTTGAAGAAACCCCTATTCTTATTATATTTACAACTACGTGAACATTACCATTAGAGAGGGATTACTACGTTTTCATAATTTGCTTTTCCTGAGTGCCTGAGAGCAACATCCCCAATTTCATGGGATTTCAGGTGTCTTCATTTTGCAAAAGTAAAGATTTTTTATATCCTAAATTTAGCTCAAAATTGGTGCTTTTTAGTAGTTTTTTTCCAGATTTTCTATTTTTACTTCACCTTATACAGTAGAACTCCAATTATCTGAAGCAATCGGGACCGGACCCCGTTTGGATAATTGGATTTTTTCCAACAAAAAAGGGTCTAATTTAATTTATCACTGTTTGTATGTTGAAAATGGGAGAAAAAAAAACTATTTTTAAATAAAAAGAGCTTTTAATTACTTAAATGAAAAGACAACACTTTTACATATTAAGCATAGGCCTACTTAAAAGGGCTGTACATTAGTAAAGTATGTACGTGTACCATACTGTAAATCAGGGGTCTCAAATTCATTTTGTTGGAGGGCCATATTGACGACATTGAAACTTTTTGTGGGCTGCATGCACTATGACCTATTTGTAACTACTATATAAGTACTATGTGCATAAAAAGTATGAAATACATGCAGTAGCTTTTGATATAGGATTTAACACACATTTAATGTTCAATTCTATTAGCTATACTCTGCATCATGCTGTATGAAATCTACTTACATATTAAATAAATGGAAAACAACAATTACTAAAATTACACAATATGCATATTAAATAATTTTATTTTTTTGAAACTGTAGAAACAGACATTCTTTTTCGTGATTCTGCAGCAAGAATTTTAGGATCAATAGGAGGGGATGTTACACTGATCTTGGAGAGAGCTTGTAGATGCAGTGTTGAAAGTCGTGTTCTGTGCTTAGATTTAATGTGTTTCATCTTTGAAAAATATTGTTCACAAATGTAGGTTGATCCAAACATTGACATGATGTTCCATGCATTTTTCAAAATAACAGGAAATCTGTCCCTTGACAATCGACAGTAAAATTCTGAAATAGTTGACTGAAAGAAAAATGCTTTCAGCTCTACATCACATTGCAAGTCAATTAATTCCAATTGCACATCACTTTTGGTCACTTCTGGATCAATGCTAAATGGAGTAACAAATAAATTCACCTTGCTGCTTATTGCTAAAAAATCTTGGAATCGGAACTCAAATTCTTTCCGCAAGCTAATTAGTTTGTCAATATACTTTCTCATTGAATCTGTATCCACATTGGAAATGATGCTCAGCTGCTCAAAGTAAGTGAAATTCTTGACTGACAACTGCTTTTCAAAAAGGAGTAGCTTTGTTTGAAATCCTTTAACAAGGTCATACAGAGAAGAAATGTGGTTTCCTTTTGCTTGCAGGTGAGTGTTCAATTCATTCAGGTGCTTACAGATATCATGCAAGAAAGCAAGATCACACAACCACTTGGCATCATTCAATTCTGTAAAAACCTTATTCTTCCCCAACAAAAATTCCTTTTTGGGAGCCAGAAATGCACAGAAACGAGAAAGAGTCACTCCCCGACTAAGCCAATGGACCTCACTGTGAAATAACACATCAGCATATCCAGCTTCAATTTCTTTTAGAAATGACACAAATTGATGATGATTCAGTGCATGAGCCCAAATGAAATTGACAATTTTAATGACAACCCCCATCACATTATCCATTCCTAAAACTTTTGAACAGAGAACCTCTTGGTGGATTATGCAGTGGATGATCAAAATTGGTGTTGCAGTTGGAAACTTCTCCAAAATGTGTTCTTGAAGCTGTACTCCAACTCCTGTGTGTCAGCCACACATTGCAGGAGCAACATCTGTTGCCAAGGTTGAAATGCAGTTGAGTGGAACTTCATACAGTTCCAAAGTCTGCAAAAGTTTATCAAAAATTTCAGTAGAACATGTCTTCCCTTACAGTTGAGCTAAATCACATGCATCTCTACTTTCATCAATAGCAAGTGAGATACGTTGACACTCAAAAATTTTTTTTCTTTATCTGAATGCTTAAGTTGTGATTTAGGTCAACAACTTGATCTGGAACAGTATTTGGTGACAAACTGATGTTCTTAAAAAGGTGAATTTTTTCTGGACAAATAATTTCTATTGATTTGAGAATGAAGTCTTTCAAAAAATCACCCTCAGTAAATGGCTTTAATGACTTTGCAATAAGTTGAGAAATAGCAAAGCTTGCTTCAACAGCAGATTTGCTCACCTGTTTTGCCTTTGTGAAATGCAACTGTTGCCCTTGTAATGAAGATTTCAGAGTTTGCACCTTATCAATGTGGCTCTTCTCATCAAGATTGTTGAACCTCTTCTTGTGGACAGATTCTTAATGTCGTTTCACATTGCATTCCTTTGGGACAGCTACTGTTGAGCCACATATCAGGCATGTTATATTTTCATTGCATTGGGTGAAAAAGTACTGAGCTTCCCATTTAACTTGAAATACCCTGTTTTCATCACCAATCTTCCGTTTTAAGGACATCTTATTTTTGTATTTTTAAGAATGTGAAATCACCACAACCTAGAAGCTGTTCCACTGTAGTGTAGTCCTTCAAATGCAAACAGCAGTTCACACTTGCACACCTTTACACAGCAGTTCACATATGCACACCTATACACAGAAGTTCTTGGATGCACAACACCAATGACTAAAACAGGCAAATTTACAAAAAAAGCACAAGTTCACTCTCTACTATCCAACTCTTTACTATCTGGCCTACTTAGAAATAATAATTCACCTTTAAGAAAAGATAACTAAGGCTGAAAGCAGTGGAAGGTCATAGTCCAATCAGTGCATTTGCTTACAAGTTTTGGGCAGCTGGGAGAGGGTAACAGGGAACAGTGGGACAAAAGAATGAAATTGTGTGAGGTATCTAAAGGCGCGTTCTCACTAGTCAAGTTTTGTTGACCAATTGTACTTGTTCAACAAAAGTTGAACATTACTTGAATCAATTTTCGTTCACACATTTCAATAGAAACTGATCAGCAGTTTCACTGTACAAATGGGGTTTCAGTTACATTACAAATGGGGTCAAAAGGAGTTGTGTGGATAACATTGTATTTTGGTTAACCCCCAATTGGTCCACCCCTCTGACGGGTCCACTTTTGTATGTCTACAAGAGCCTTAAACAAAAGACCTATTGTTCACTTGAAGGGTAATGGTGAATAACTCATCACTTGATCAAGAAAAGTTTGACTGGGTCAAACTTTTGTTGATCAACTAAAATGTTGATCAACTCTATTGAAACAGAGGTTCCCACTACAGTTTTCATTCAAGTTTTCTTGAACAACTACAATTGATCAACAAAACGTGACTCGTGAGAACGCGCCTTAATATTAGACAACTGTCATAGGGCAGTTGTGATCTTTTGTATTGTCTAGTTGTTTTATTTAATCAATTGTTTATCATTGTCAGAGATTCAGATAGTCCAGTCCACTCCAGTATATGGCATAAATACAAAAGACATGAAAACAAATTCTAAAAGTGAACTTCTTGCTTTCAGGTTTTTCTAATTTAATTATAATTCTCAAAATTATCTGTGGGCCGCAAAAGAGACCGTCACGGGCCGCGTATTTGAGACCCCTGCTGTAAATGAAAATCATTGCTTGCTGAAAATCATGATCAAAGTAAGGTGTTTGACTGTCAGTATCCATTTTTGGCCAAATTTTGCAAATCGCAGTACATTCCCTCTTAATTTTTTTTCTGAAATTCTGAAAGCAATTCGGATAATCAGCGATTCGGATAGTCGGAGTTCGGAAAATTGGGGTTCTACTGTATCCCCTTGAACACTTTCTCATCAGTTTTGGAGATGATGTGGTGAAACCTTTACACTAGAGCAGGGGTGATCAACCTTTTCACCAGGTGGGCCATATTTCAGAAATAATATTTCCTGCTGGGCCATGGACCTAATTTTTTTTTTGACTTAAAGTAAACAAGCAAGCGTTTGTCAGCTTTGACCACATCGTCACTTCCCAGTATGTGAGATGTGGTCAAACGCTTGCCTGGTTGATGCCAACTGGCCACATGCAGCCTGCAGGCCTTGTGTTGGCCACCCCTGCACTAGAGCCTTGTAATCTGTAACCTTGATTTAACCAGAATCAGTTGTGAAAAATATAGGAATAATTCATTAGACAAAACAAATGCTCTTATTAATATGAAAATTTCTAATATTTTAAATTATCAGTTGTTGATTGAATTTAAAACCTTTTGGACGTTGTAATATTAATTATGGCTGCATCTTGTCCATATCACATCAATTGACAAAGCAGTGGCGAGGCGTGATGGTATGACCAAATTGTTAAGCTGAGTTCTGTGCTTATGACCATCTTTTTACACCGGAATTTACATTGTGGAAAGAATGAGGGAGTGTAGGCTGAGGTGGTATGGATACGTATTGAGAAGAGGGGATGAGGAACTCGTTAGGGCAATTTTGGGAATGCAAGTGGTGAAAAGCACCTGGGGCAGGGGGAGACTGAAGCAGACTTGGTAGCAAGTTGTCCATAAGGATATGGAAGAGAAGAATCTCATGAGATGACACGAAAGAACAAATGCATGAAACAATGACGTACAAATGAAAGATGCTGTTGCTTGACAAGCAAATAAATAAATGAGAAAATAAATAGTGCAAACAGCACCTATAAAGTACCCCACATAGACTTGGATGTGACCCATAGAATCAATGGGGGCTGGTTGAAGTGGAGACAGGCAAGCAGAGTCCTGTGTGATAGAAGGGTCCCAATCTTGCTGAAAGGGAAGTTCTGCAGGGCTGTGGTTAGGCCAGCTATGCTGTATGGATCGGAGTGTTGGGCAGGAAGGAAGAGCCACGTCAATAGAATGCAAGTGGCCGAGATGCAAATGCTGCAGTACATGAGTGGCGTGTCAAGTGCTGAGGTGGTATGGACACGTCATGAGAAGAGGGGAGGAGGAGCTCATTAGGTCCTTGCCAGGAATGCAGGTCTTCGATAGCACCGGGGTAGGGGAGACTAAAGCAGACGTGGGAACAGGTTGTCTGTAAGGACATGTCAGTGTGTGGAGTGGACGGGGACCTGGTGGGAGGCAGAAGGGAGTGGAGGGCTAGAACCCGCAGACCAGACCCTGCCACCGGCGGGATAAGGGTATGATGATGATGATTAACTTCAGTGATCAGACGAGAACTGGTGTGTCCAATACAATAAGTCATTCCCGAAAATGCGGAGGGCAAGAATACAGACACCTTACCCCCGATATGAGTAAAATAAGGGTATGCTGATGATGATGATGACACTTATTGTAATTTGATATTAGCGAACTGAACGATGCGGTATTGCATCGCCTGACTTTATTCGTTTGTTGTTCTTTGGTGTTTTAGGGCCCGTCAACTCCAAGGTCATTAGAGCCCCTCGAATGCATTGTTCTAATGCAGATACTGTGCAGAAACTACACTAACATGGCGAATCTTTGGATGTTAGCGGTACCCAGTTTTCCAAAGCGGCTACCCATATAAGTACTGGCTGGGTTTGCGTTGCTTAGCTACAGTGATCAGATGAGAACTAGTGTGTCCCACGAAATTTGCCGCCCCCACCATCGCCTAAAATCTGAATCGCACTAAAAATCTGAACCATTTCTTTTAATATTTTTGTCGCACCTACAAAGACTGATTAAAATAAAAGTAGAGCTACGGAAGATAATATTAGAATGAATGAGGGGGCTAAGAATATAAATACCTAAATAAGGGGGCGGCGAATTTGGCCTACACCCCCGGGCGGCTTAAACCCACACTACGCCACTGCAACCAACCAGTCGGTTACATGAAAATCCGATATTTATACTTGCGATTAAAGTTCAGATCCCCTAATAATATCTACAGTAGGTAATTACAAAGGCAATTTTGAAACAAAGTTAATGTAGTGAACGTGTATGAATGTGCAGGGAATGTGGCAGAGAAAATCGGTTACGTAGGGCCTATAAGTAGATGAAAACTCACGTAACGCCGCGCCGTCAGGAAATTTAATATGCTTCCTAATAGGAATTTCAATTACGTGTTTCGATCCCATAAATTTCTAATAATATCTGTTGAATAATATCTCTGTCCCATCTAGACTAGTCCCATCCGACTATTGGTCATGCAATATTCGGAAACATTCCAGTATTAGCAATGCTCAGCATACTTCATAATAATCGTCTGTGCGCAATCAAAAATTCAAACTTCATTTGATCCAAACATCATTCAGAATATGGTAATCTGAGCTTTCATCTAAATTACATGTAGGACGAAGTAATCTGTTTTTTTAACATTTCTAAAAATAAACATTGTTTGGTATCTGTTATAGGCTTACTAATATAATTATAATTATTATCCGCTGCCTCTTTGGTTGTTATTTCGTTTACAAACAACTTTTAATTCAATGCGAACAATTTAAAAGCCAGTAAAGAGACTGTATCATACAAACTATTCTTAAATGTCGAATAATCCTGTTTGTTTCTAGGCCTTTGACATTCAGGAGTTATTCTTGAAAGTAGAGTTACCCGTCTCTCCACCCAAATGTAGAGTTACGGTTTTCGCCTGTATCTGTGATTACGGTGCGATCCTTTCCGAAGCAGCTGACTTCCTCAGAACGAGAGAAGAGCCGAAAATGTGCACCGCCCATCGAGTAGGGAGTAAAATTATGGTCAAATGTGGTGTGTACGTCACAACTGCACGTCAAAAATTCTGTCTACATAAAGCCTGGTTCCCTGGCACGCGACACCGACGAGAATAGCGCTCTAGCAGACGACAATCCACATAAACTGATGACGTAGTTACACTACCATCTGTAAAGTAAGAGCGAAATCAACGGTGAAGTGGAGTTGAGAGTTATGCCTAGTTCCGTATCACCACGCTTCAACGCTAATCACGTTGCCACTGATGACATCTTGATGACGTTTTGTGCTAGTGCGTTATGAAGGACCGCCAGCGCAATTCCTTAAGTGCAGCGCTTTATTTGGAGTCACCGCACGCCGCCGTCATGTCTTACATTATCCTCCGCCATTTTTCAAGCAGACAGCTCAACCGCCAGCCAATCAGAACGCAGCGTGACGTGCGGGACGCTATGTAAGTTGACCACTAGTCAACTCAACTACCGTCACGCATAGCTGCTCTGCGGCACCCCAAGTAGCAGTGTGACGTCACCATTTTGTGTGCTGTGTCGTCTGTTACAACGGTAATAGCGTTAGCGCGCGGGTATACGGAACCAGGCATTAGTTAACTGCACTTGTCGATGGAATGCGTCGCTCGAATTTGATTGGCTGTTTGAATTTTTAAATAGTTTTCTGTTTACTTTTCATTGGTTTATGTATTTTATGGTTTTGGCGCCACCAAACGTTCATATTGAAAACTATTAATTGCTTATGCGAATTCGCTCATGCCAGGGAATCAAACCAGGTGAAATTTCTGTTAGCGCCTGTGGTTTACGTCATAATTTTACTGTCTGCTCAAGCGCTATTCTCGTCAGTGTCGCGTGCCAGGGAACTAGGCTTAATAGGGAGATTTATTGCAACGTTTTTTGCAAGCGTACGCTACGCTATACAGACGAATATTCAACTGCGCAAACGCGAACGGTGCGTTGGTGAAACTGAGCGTAGGTTTTGACATACGCTTTTAAGACGTATGCTCTGACCTACGTAAAAGTTGGCGCATGCGCGTGTCGCTACCTTAGGTCCGAAAATCAAACGGAGTCGGTAAACATATAGCATTAAACGGGTCGATTTATAGGGCACTAGTTGGAGTTTTAATTAATATCATTTTTTTTAATTAGATGGTATAATGAATTAACAGATATTTAGAAATTTGAGGCTATCCCCAAACAGAAATGTATCAATGATTCAACATTCCGTGAAAACATAGGCTGCCCCTTATATAATGCTGCACCACGAAGTACAGGTGTCATGCAGAGCAAACATGGTTTTAGGGGTAATTGATAATTCTCATGATAATTCCCGCAAGTGCCACAGTGTTGCGCACCGGTGGAGGAGGTCTCTCGGTAGGTGGCGCTAATGTATGGGCCGTTGCAGAAACGCTGCAATAAAACTTTAATTTTTTTAAAAATCGTACGCTAATCACGTGGTCTGTGTATGTTATTGCGTGCGTCGACGTTATAATAAATCTCCCTAATGATTAAACTTTTTCTTTGCCTCTGGCAGGACGGTTGTGCGTATTTCTCACATCGGGATACACATGAGCAGTATTTGTATGCAGTGAACTGCCAACCCCCTTTTTCTGATTTATCTTTGGCCAATTGTTCTTCGTTGGGAAAAGGGGCTCGTTCGATCCAATTCAGGAATGCAGGTGGTTGGAATCACCCGGGGTAGAGAGGACCACAGCAGACGTGGGAGCAGGTTGCCCGTCTGGATATGGTAGTGTTAGGGGTGGACGAGGAACAACCCGAAGATCCAACCCTGCCACAGGCAGGATAAGGGGATGATGCTTACTGTAATGCATTTAAATATTCTAACTCAATTTCCCGTTGAAGAGACCTTCCCGCTTAACCCATTAGTGCTCATTGGCAACTTTTGCCAGCACATTTGAAAAATTTTTAAAATTAGTGTAATTAACTTTTTTAGTAATTTAGTTGTTAGCAACAAGGTTGCCATCTTGTACAGCAGTATTAATGGTTTGAACCCTGTGCCATTTTGTTTTTGTGCAAAATGTTAACTTTTTCCCCCATGCACAAAGTTGTGCAATCTTCTTGCCCTAATAACATGTGAGTATTCTTAGCTTTTTTTTTGTTAATCTGATAATTATTATGCATTATTTTACTAGTTTTATGTATTTCCTATTAGATTGTATTTCTTTTTAATAAAATTTAATACTTATACTTCTGCAACAGTGTGTTCAACTTTGGTGGCCACTAAAGTTGCCACTGAGCACAAGCAGTAGCAAATGAGATTTTATGTTAAAAAATTATTCTATGTTATTGGTACTCTTTATAAGTCAGTGTACTGTACTTTTAGGTGATCTATCATCATCGTCATCATACCCCTTTCCCAACTGTGGCAGGGTTGGGTCTGTGGGTCCTCTGACTGGGGACGCCCTTGTCAGGCATCTGAAACCTGCAGGAATATTGGCTGGTTGTCTGTGGGGGAATGCTGGCCTGCCCCACTGTTCCAACTCCACGTTTTACAATCAAAATATAAATTTTGGCAGGTAAATTAGTGCTTTGTGAGTTATAATATTGCATGGTGCCTGACGTGCTGCACAATAACTATAATGCAACAGGAGTCAGGCTCATGCCTAATATTAGGTCATCCTTAGATGCTATAAATACTGTAGATGGTCTTATTAGCCAACTTGAGGATAAGATTTGCAGTTAAGATTTCAAATAAGATTTGCAGTTATTATACCACCAATTGAATTGGCTACTGATGAAGATTCAGATTTGTCACATGATCAGGTTATGGGTTGATGTATCACATTTTCCCAGACGATTATTAAAGGCAGATGTTAGTGCTGAATTTGAAGAAATTAATGACTGACTATATCACTGAAAGACAGAATTTACCAAAAGAGCCTTCATGCAAAAGAAAGAAAAGGGGCAAGAGGCTAAGACTATCAGAATCTAAATGGTCTCAAACAACTTAAACCAACTGAGTCTTACCAGAAGATTGCAAGAATGCTATTGGGCCATCTACCATGGACTTTTTAAAGAACACAATTATAGCACCATTGGATGCATATAAATTATTCCTTATTCTGGATATCATCATCTCCTCAACAACAAAATGTATTGGCAAGAACCTGACTACCAGAAGTAGGGGATGACCAAAGAGACATGGGAGCAGGTGGTGCAGAAGAACATGGAGGCATGCAGGATGGGAGGGGACTTGGTGGGCAATGGGCAGGAGTGGAGGATAAAAAGCTGCAGTTCCTGCCACAGGTGGGAAATGGGGGTAACATGATGATGATGAAAAAGAATCTGACTGCAAAGTAAGTTATGAGTCATAGCATCTTCCTCATTTCAAGAAAGAGGGTTATAGGAATACAGTGGTTAAGGATGGGTCAGGAAATTTAGTTAAGGATGGTCTTATTATTGCCAATGTTTTCAATGTTGGATTGTATTCAAAAGGCTTTAGACAACAGAAAGCAGGTTGATGCTGTATTCTTGGACTTTGAACTGGCTTTTGTCATGATACCCCATGATAAGCTGGTTTCAAAAATGTCAAGCTTAGGGATACATAGTAAGGTTACTCAGTGGGAAGGTTCTATCTGCTTGATAGACAACAGAGTGTTCTGTATAAGGGTAGAGTATTGTGGGTCCCTCAGGGAAGTGTATTTGGTCCTTTGTTGTACATTCTCTATGTGAATGAAATAGGACTAGATATTAATTCTTTCCTTGAACTATTTGCAGATGACACATGTACTGCTTGGGTATTATTATTATTTGTTAATTATGTACAGATAGTGCATTCAACAGCATAAACAAACAAAGCAAAACATAGACATTCAATTTCTCAGCAGGAAATTATACAACTTGGCATTAAAATGCTTGCAGGTCGAAAGGCACCTATGGTGCACACACAAATAAACCAGACCTCACTTCATAGGGAAGCCCATTCCAGTGCTGGAACACGACAAAGGGAAACAACTTCCACCTAAAGTCTCTCAATGGCACTAGTAGCTCAAACAAAAAGCGATGAGTGTGCCTGACTGCCACATCTTTGCATTGCATTTCATCATTAATCTGTCCTAGCTTAATTGGTAACGTGTACCTATCATAAACTCAAAGTTTGAAGGTTTCATCACTTGCTAAAGTCTACCATTATACCTAATTACAAGGAAGATAGTGGGGAGCGGCAAATTGCGTTTGACACACCAGTTCTTGTCAGATCACTGAAGTCAAGCAGCACAACCTGAGCTAGTACCGACATGGGTGGCCACTTGGGAAAACTGGGTACTGCTAGTATCCAAAAATCGTCCCATTAATGTAGTGTCTGTGCAGTTTCTGCATCAGAACTATGCAGTGAATGGGGCTCTAATGACCTTGTAGTTGAAGGGCCCTAAAACACCAACAACAACAGGAAGTTAGTGGAATTCAAATAGCATGGGTTCTATATGTGGAGATATGCAACGTAAATTGTGCTGGCATAGTGTGCAATGTCTGTAGTGCACCAGGGCTGTAACGAGGGTGTGGCAAAGAAGGCAGCCGCCATGGGTGCAACTGGGTTTGGGGTGCAAAATGTTTAAGTTTTTTGTCATTATTGGGTTATGGGCAAGTGAAAGTTAGATACTTGCCACAAGTGCTTCATACCCCCATTATGGCTCTGCAATGCACACAGGCGCCAAAGATGTCAGGAGAGAAGAAATTATCTGCATTTGCTCTAAACACTTATAAAAGGTGTAATTCACAGTGACTTCTAAATTGCATAAATTACTTTTCTCATCATATTACTTTTGTTTTATATTGTGATTTTGTAAGAGAGGATTGAGATAGGGGCACAAAAGAACTTGCAATTTAAGATATTGTAGGGACCAGTTCCTACAAGTGCATTAGTCATAGCCATTAGTTTGTGACTCACTAGGTATAACAATGGAGCTGCAAAATGTAGGGACCTGTTCCTACTAGTTTATACTCATGGGCACTAGTTCATGAGTTACTGATCAGAATGGTAGATCTGATGTTCAATGCTGGTCCGAGCTGTCAGGAGACTGATGGTCACTGGAGATGCTAGAGAGCACAAGAGTCAGAGTGTGAGTGTGTGAGAAAGACTGAGTGTGTGAGAAAGACTGAGTGTGTAAGAGGGTCTTCATCATCCCGACGTCATATACAGGGTGTCTGTGAACTTGGCAAGAAAAAAAAACCGTATTGTAGAGGGCGCCAAACTAACCATTTTTAGCATAGGAATGTGGGGTCCAAAGTCAAGCCTTAAAAATGGTAAGCAAAATAAGGTGTTGGTAAACATAGTCAATTTGCATGTAGTTTTCACTGTAAATGTTCAAAGTGATTACCATTTGCAGTTATGCATGGTTCACAACATATATTCAGTGGTTGTCTAACTCTTACAAACATCCCTGCCATGGCCTGTACATCTCCAGCAGCAACTGCAATTCTGGCCATAAGATCCTCAGCCAAGTCAACAGGGGTTGCATAAACTTGGCTTTTAATGTGTCCCTACAGAAAATAATCATTTGGTGCAAAATCAAGTGATCATGGTGGCCAAGGAACAGGTCCTCCTTTACCAATCCAGCAGTCCCCAAAGGTGGCACTAAGATGTGCTCCCACATTCAAGTAAATTGTGCTGGAGCTCCATCGTGCTGAAACCACATACAGTATGTTGGCAAATTTGAGGTAGAATGTTTGCCATAAGTTCTGGCAACTGTTCTTGTAGAAAAACATGATTCATGTGGCCTGTTAATTTATGTGGAAGCAAGTATGGCCACATCAAATACAACACCTTCTTATGCTTGCCATTTGTTAAGGCTTGACTTTGGACCCAACATTCCTATGCTAAAAATGCTTAGTTTGGCACCATCTAAAATACGTCTTTTTTCTTGCCGAGTTCATGGACACCCTGTATATACTGGGTCCCTGACTAATGACTCACAGACTGATGACCATTGCCGAATGCATTCTTGACAGATGACCAAATGACAGGTGACCTCATACCTAAAGACCTTATGACTATAAACTAGTAGGAACAGGTTCATACATTGTGCAGGGTCATTGTTATACCTAATGAGTCACAAACTAATGGCTATGAATAATGGACTAGTATGAACTGATCCCTACATCACCCCCTGCTAGTGATGAATGATCATGAGAATCCAGCCTGGTAGTGGTCTGGTAACTGGACTCATCTGCCAGATCTCATTTGGCCTGCTGGTGGTACTGGTGATTGTGCTTCGGTTTTGGGCACTTGGGCTGATTGCTCTGAAGTTGGTGTTGCAGGTAGAAGTGTCACAATCCAGACAGGCTGCTCTGATAGGCTGGCATCCTCAGTGATGTCACTGCTGAGGGTGTATGTTGGTTTCAGGTGGTCAATGGAGATGGCAGTATGGTGTCTGTTGATGTCCACTACAAAAAACTTCTCTGACCAGCTAATGACATTGTGTGGTCCATTGTAAGGCTGCTGCAATGGTGTCCTCAGGCCATCATGTTAAACAAAGAGCAGTCAGGAGATCTTTGCTTACAAACGTCCTCTTCTCCCCATGGGGGCTGCCATCTGTATGGTGGATGGTCTGTAAGAGGTTCTTCAGCTCCTTGGCAAAGAAGGTGGCCACCACAGGCCCAACTGGGTTTGGGGTGCAAAATGTTTAAGTTTTTTGTCATTATTGGGTTACGGGCAAGAGAAAGTTAGACACTTGGCACAGGCGCTTCACGCCCCTGTAACTGCACTGCACACATTTGTTCAAAATTGCAACTGTCATAACAATCATTGTAATGGTCCTGTGGAGACTTACTCCTTCACAATGTTCATTTTTATAGCGTTCATGTTTGGTTTCATGCAGAGTGTTACATTGTTATCTTGAGGTTGCACATGATGTTGCACGTGCTTGGTGACATAGTCAAAGTGACAAACATCATGATGCAACGTCATAAATTTCTAGAATTTTGAATTACAAACAATTTAGAACTGAAAAGTGTTTGCAAAACAGAACACACGTTTGAATTTAACTTATATTGAATCTCAGAACATTTTTAAAAAAAGATAACTGTAAAAACTTTATGTAAGAAGTCAGTATTCGTTGGGATCTGAAACAGGACAGATGTATAGAGATTAACGTTTATTCCTATATGTGTTATAAGCAGAAATATAGTTAATAAACCATTGTTAAAGGTTACTAATAGTTATATGAACCTTATTCATCTATACCAAGTTAACACAAGGAATTAATCTACATTTAAATAACAAAATTTTCGTTCCGGACTGTTACTCCTTTCGTATATATATACAGACGTTTATTCCTTATTCAGATATAAATCATAATCACAGTCTATTTTATCGGATTACTAATTCTATTGAAGACAACACGCAACAAATGGTGACCCGGACGTTATCCGAAGACTACATTGTTACGAGCTACAAACCGGAAAACTACAATACACAATATTGTGCTAGTGAAACGAGGTTAAAACATAACATATATATATATATATATACATAAAACCAAAAATTTTTTTAACATATATCTATTCCGGTACGACTTACAAGTGGCTTTCCTGCGCAACAAAACACAACAACATAGTGTATTACAGTGAAAGTGCAGTGTTTATTTTAAATTTAGTTCTCACCACTATCGGATTTTGTGATCATTTTCTTCAACCACTACATTTAAAATACTCGCAAATCAGATAAGTGCACTTCAACTGCAGTAAGACTATCTTAACTTATATTTAATAAAGTAGAACTCCCCAACAAATAAAAAAAATGGAAGGCCCTAGTCTGCTGTCTGATCCCAATTGTAACAATCTTATCGAAGATGACAGAGACGTGAACACGATCCAGCATGCAGGATTGAAGTTCTCTAAATTACCTCTCTTTTGGTCACATGAACCAGAGACCTGGTTCGTGACCATTGACCATCGCTTCTGAACATACCAAATCAGAAGTGATGCTCGCAAATTTGACTTAACTGTAGACGCGTTACCTCCCGAAATCATCTCCTACGTAAGGGATCTCATCCTGAAACCTCCAATAGTAGAAGCTTACGAAGCCCTCAAAATAGCTATTTCACAACGAAGTTCACCGACACAAACACAAAAATTACAACAACTTCTAAACAATTTACAACTCGGTGACAGAAAACCTACACAATTAGTGAGACACATGCAGCAGCTGGCTGGAGGAGCAGCTTCTACCCCTGACAATATATTATTACTAAAACAACTCTTTGTGTCGCGATTGCCCAGACAAATTCGGGCTATTTTAGCAACAGCCGACCCAGGTACTCCTTTAGAGAAACTGGCTGAAATGGCGGATAAGATCCTCGAAGTCCTAGAACCTTCTATTCATCAACTAAACGCCATATCTACTACAACCAGCCAAACAACAGGCCCCACAATAGAAGATACTCTGGGCCAACAACTAACAAATAAAGTATCAGAGTTAACCAAACAACTAGAACTATTGAGTAACAAGGTACTAGCCTTTTCACCTGAAAATCGACATTTTCCACGATCACACTCCCAACACAGATCACGGTCTCAACCCAGTACTAGGACAAGACAAGATCCGGAAGTTAACAATACAGACATCTGCTGGTACCACAGAACTTTCGAACCAAAGCCCAGAAATGCATAACACCCTGCAAGCTAGGACAGGGAAACGCCTACGCCTATCATCACAAGAGGGGCAGGATGAAAAGGGCCATTACAAAAGTCACCTCTTCTTTATTTTTGACAAAAATAACCATTGTAAATTTCTAGTGGATATGGGCGTGGAATTCAGCATTCTCCCCAAATCCCAATTAAACCCTAAAATTTTAATACATAGCAATCTCAAGTTATATGCGGCAAACCAAACAGTTATTAATACTTACGGTGTTTGCCACATTAACTTAGATCTTGGTTTAAGACGGTCGTTCACATGGACATTTATTATAGCAGATTGTGTGCATGCCATGTTAGGAGCCAATTTCCTGGCTCACTTTAACTTAATAGTAGATGTCGGTCACTATAAACTTCATGATCGCATCACTGACTTTGAGGTTTCTGGTGTACATATACCTAGTCCGGACAACTACCAAATATTGTTGAGTATTTCTCCAAATACTCAACAACAAATCAAAGGAGGAAGAAGGAAGATGGTTGTAGTATGTGAAGAAGTTGTCACCAATGATAGGCTTGTGGACGTCAGCAATAACACACTGCCAGGAAAAGTCTCTCCATAGCCCCAGGTTGAGTGTCAGTGTTGTCATCCCATAAGTGGAGATTGCAGTCCTATTGGCTGTTGAAAGTTCACAAGTCGACTTTCTACAGCCTTTCGTCTTTTGGCAGCCATACAGGTCAGCACTTGTGTCAATTAGGAACCGTGCCCTATTTGTCCAGTCCCAAATGTAAAGATGGCATGACATGGGTGGGCAGGTGCCATTATCTACCTCTAACGACTGCCCATGATGCTTTCCTGGTTTCAGGTGCAGGCTGGAGTTCAGCATTGGGCTGATCCCTGAAACCGCCAGCACACTTCTTGTGGCCATTGTTCACAGGATCATGACCTTGATGGCGGCCTACCCCAGGAGGGCTGCTGCCCCCAGGCTCTACTGTTGCCCCACACTTGATTGACCTTGCCAGATAGGGCAGATAGCTGGGCCCTATGGTCTGCTATGCTCTGGGTCAGTAGCTGAATTTGTGTTGCCTAGGCTGGTTCAGTTGATGCCCATCCTGCAGTAGCTGTGGGTGCTGAGTTTGTAGGGGGGATGCTCCACATGGTGTCAGCTACCTCTGCCATTGCTGAAGGGTCTTTTCCTGAGTGGCCATTGTGGGCTTCAGCTTCTCAGGAGACCCTTTGGCCAGATGGACTTCAGCAGAGTCTCTAGGACTGCTGATCCACCCAAGACTTGCAGGCGGCAAAGGTACTGTTTAGGTTTTTTTGTCCCCCATGGCAACGTCCTCAAAAAGCTGCCTTCTTTTCTCATCCTGGGAGGAAATAAGCCATCACCAGTTGCTCCCTCAATGTTCTGTACGAGTGTTCATTCAGGGGCCGCATGATCATACACTTCATTGGCAATGCATGATAGAGGTGGACTACCACTACAAGGTAACGTTGCTGGTCGTCCAGGACCGTTGCATGGGAAAATAGCTCTAAACGACCATGAACTATATCTCAGGGTTGGCAGAGTTAAATTCTGGGAGGCACAGTGGAGTGGGAACCATGATGGAGCTTGTACTCCTACTCTCTTCTTCTCAACGTATTCTCCCTCAATTTCTTGGCCCCAGGCTGTCCCTAATATACACATTCCTAATTCTATCAGCTCTCTACACGTCATTCTCATACAGCGGTATTTGCATCTAGGCTACTTGCATTCTATTTCATGGCTTTCTTGACTGCCCAACACACAGATCCATATAGCATAGCTGGTCTAACCACTGCCCTGTGAAACTTGCCTTTCAATCTGATGGGAGTGGCGAGTTGCATTGGACACACCAGTTCTCGTCTCATCACTGAAGTTAAGCAACACAAGCCCAGTTAGTACTGACATGGGTGGTCGCTTGAGAAAGCTGGGTACTGCTAATACCCAATAATCGTTGCATTAGTGTAGTGTCTGTGCAGCATATGCATTAGAACTATGCAGTGGACGGGTCTCTAATGATCTTGCAGTTGACGGGACCTTAAACACCAACAAACAAACAACAAAAAATTCAACCTCATTGGGACCCTCCTATCACACAGGACTCCACTTGCCTATCTCCACTTCCCCCATTACCCATTGATTCTATGGGTCACATCACAGTCTATCTCCCCACAGTGCCGGTTCTAGCACTTATGACGCCCCGGACAAACAGACAAATTGCCACCCCTGACAAAAGAACAAATTGCCACCCCCCTTGAAGCAACGTTCTATTCACGTGCTCTGTTCTCACACTTACAGCCAAAATGGCGCCCCGGACAGATATACGAGTTGCCCCCCCCTGAGAGTGGGTCCTGCTCCCCATTGCTTTGGAACGTCTATCAAAAGTACTTTACATCTTGCAGTTACAATTTACAAAGCGGTTTATTGCGTTGGACACACCAGTTCTCGTCTGATCACTGAAGTTAAGCAATGTAACATCAGTTAGTAATAACATGAGTGGCCGCTTGGGAAAACATGTTACTGCTAATATCAAAAATTAGTCACAGTAGTGTAGTGTCTGTCCATTCTCTGCATTACAACAACACAGTGGACGGGGGTCTAATGACCTTGTAGTTGAAGGTTAAGTACTCTTTTTTCTTCATGTTTATCTTTAGCCCTCGCATTTTCATCACTCTTCTAATATCGTTTAGGCCAGTGATTCTCAACCTTTTTTTTTTGTCTAGGCACACTTTTAATAATTTAAAAATTTGGCGGCACACCATAATAAGATAAATTAAAAGAATTTTATTTGGTTTATTGGCTGATGCACCTACAATATATTTTGTAAAATTAGCATAGGATAATAATCTTTAATGAATAATAAAATGAAAATTGCATTACAAAGAAAACAAAATGTTTGCCTAATCATACATTTAATGTGAAATTTGAGCTTGGTGTTTTTTGAAAACTTCATTTATATTTGGGCATAAAAATGATAATGCTACTCTCATTTCATGATCAAGATTGAAAAGTTTGGATCTCTTTCTCGTTTTTATGCTGGTTAAAGCTGAAAATCCAAATTCACACAAATAAAATGTGGAAAATTGTAATAATACAATCAAAGCTTTTTGTGATATTGCTTGATAATCATATCTAAGATTAATCCAGAACGAATTAATTGATTCTTCTGAATATTTTGAAATTAAATCTCTTGCATTACACACTGAAATTAGTTCTTCTTCTCTCAAAGTTAATTCATATACTGATGTGTCATTTATCGCAAATGAATTTCGAATCCAATCAAATTTTTTCATTTTTAAATTTGGAAAGTAATGAACAATTCTTTGTTGTAGTATTGTCAAATGATCAATAACTATTTTGTGAATTACTTTATAACAGTCTTTTGGAACTGACTCAAACTTCTCTAAACTACCATCCTGTGCTTTATTTTTCCATAAAGTAATCTTTTTTTGAAATGCCAACAATTTATCAGTTGAGTTTAAAATATTTTCTTTTGGTCCTTGCATACTTGTATTTAAGTTATTAACGATCACAAAAATATCAGATAAGTAAGCTAGTATAGCACACCATATTTTGTCATCCAACAAAATCATAATTATCTTGTTCAAAAACTATCTTTATTTCCCTTTTTAATTCAAGTATACAGGATAAAACTCTTCCTCTGGACAGCCACCTAACTTCTGTATGTAGTAACAGCAATTCGTATTTAGACGTCATAGCCTGGCATAACTGATTAAGTAGGCGACTTTTTAATGGTCTTGATTTTATATAATTAACCATTTTAATACATTGTTCCAGTACAGTTTTCAGTTCTGATGGTAATTGTTTTGTAATGAGTGTTTCCCGATGCAAAAAACAATGGGTAACTAATATATCTGCATTATGTCCCCTTACATGTGCTACAAATCCTTTTATACATCCAGTCATAGAAGTTCCACGAAATTTAAATTTCTTGTAAATACAAATTACTTTCATCAAAAATATGTTTTCCTGTTGTTAAATCATGTAATTCACAACAACATAAAAATTGATTTATTATATCATTTTTGTTAATGAATTGAACGAATGCAATTATGTGTGCTTTTCCCATAATATCAGTTGTTTCATCAATTTGTAGAGCAAAATTTGAATTTGAGAGTTTTTGCAGTATTTTCTTCAATATTTTTGGACAAGTCTATAATTTTGCGATGAATTGTGTCATTTGAAAGTGGTATTTTACAGATATCAATTTCTGCTGATTCAATAATCATTCTTTTTACAATTTTATGACAAGCAGGCAATATAATTTCTTCAGCATAATTATGAGGTTTTAATTTAAGAGCAATTAATTCAGCCACTTCATAAGAAGCAATCTCCACTTTTTCAGACACACTAACTTGCTTTTCAAAAACCATTACTTGACTGGATCTTGCAGATAGTGATTTTTGAAAATAGCTTTTGTCTTTTGATGCAAGTGAAGGATGATTAGTAAGCAAGTGACGTTGGAGTTTGCTTGGAACCATAGCACTGTTTGACAATCTACAACCGCATATCACACACTCAGGAACAGTTTGATCATTTTCTGTTGTAGATGTAAATCCAAATTTTAAGAAGTCATCATTATTTTTTGACAAAGGAAGCATCTTTACTTGAACTGGGCTTGTTAGCCTGATTGCTAACATTATCATTAAGCTTTCTTCTTTTAATGCATTTATCCATTTTGGAAGATCTTGCAGATATTTGTTTTAATCTAACCCAGAACCCTATGGACACATCAGATGACTAGTAGCTAAACAGCTCTGTAAATAGCTTTGTTTGGGTTAAATCCAGACCAGTGTAAAACTATAAGTCATGTGCATTGGTTCAGCCAGTCTATGCTAGGAAGGGAGAACTAATAACACTGCTTGTCTGGTGTCGCTTATGTATAGGTATTCACAATGGCCAGGCCCATAGACAGGATATTTTAGGAAAGGGCTAATTTTATGCAATAAATTACCACAGCACATACTCCATCCTGTAAAATGCTACTACCTCTTCAAATAAATACTTGGACTGAATGTATCGTCCACTGATAAAAAATGTAAAAACAATTTCATTTTGAGAGGGGCCACTGCCTGAAAGTCGTAGCACATTTTTAAAATCTTGCGGCACACTAAAGTGCCGCAGCACAGTGGTTGAGAACCACTGGTTTAGGCCCTTCATTGCCAGTCTCTGAAGTCACTCAGTTTTCTGTTTCATAGGCAAAGGCCATTCACTGAGAGGACCATTCCACTACTCTCACCAGAAGCTAGTCCATAACCAGAATGAAAAGGTATGGACTTAGTGGTGAACCTTGGTGCAACACAACCTTCACAGGGAAGCCCCAAGTATTTCCCAAAGGTGTCCTTACCCTGGAAATGGAACCATCATACACATCCTAAACTATTTGAATAAGACCCTCTTCTACCCCCTGTTTCTCAAACCCATTCTGGTGGCATAGCAGTTAGACCACTCAGCAACTTCGGCAGTAGTTATAGGTTGGATAATGTACTGAGGTGTTGTTGGCTTCTTTTGGGTGACAGAGAGGCTGTGAGTGTGCCTTCTTTCAGATGAGAAGTAAAACCAAGGTCCCATGTTGGCATACGATGGCACTTGCACGTAACAGGACTCTCTCTAAAATGCAACGGGTAGATGAGGAAAAAATTTCCAGGTGTAGGAGCTCGCCCCCCTGACATCAGTAGCATTTCCCAAGGAACACTAGACCAACAATAAAAAAACAAGGGCTGCAGCTTTGGCCAGCAACTGGCTGCAGAAGATACTATGACCAATATATCACCCTTGTGTCCATTCAGGGGGACCCTGCCATAGGCGGGAAAACGGTTAGGAGTTGCTTTTTTGCTACCCCATGTTTCATAACACCACACAAACTACCTGTCGTAGAACACCATCATAAGCCTTGAAGTCGATAAAGATGGCATGCAGATCTTATTTGCTGTCCTATACTTTCTTATCTTGTGCCTCAGTATGAAGATACCTGGCATACACCCAAACTGATTTCCACAGACACTTGTATTTCTATCTCAAAGGCAACATTCTATTACTCTCTCCCAGAGCTTCATTGAATAACTAATTAGCTGAGTACCTCTATAGCAGTGGTGTTCAAAATTGTGTTTTACAGAACCCTGGGGTTCTCCATTACATCTCTGAGTGTTCCACGAGTGAAAAATTGAAAAAAATTATTACTTTGGAAAAAATACATTTCTCTCTTAGTGCTAGATTTATTGGATAAGTTATGCTGATTATTTATCTGTTCTCCATTTTGCCCTAGGACATCAGGTTCTCCGGTAATTCATAGGGCCCCAATTACATTAAAACATTAATTGCGAATGGACATCATACATCAGATATCATACTCTATATAATTTATGTTAATAATATAGGACTTGACATGATATAGGACATTTATGTTAATTACATAGGGCTATCTGCAGATGACCTGCATTGCTAGGGTGATGGATGCAGGATAATCTTGCTGCACAGAATTGCAACAGGACCTAAACGACATGCATTCTTGTAGCATACCTGTAGCTTTCTTATGATAAGAAGGTCTTGAAGGCGATTTGATCTTGCTTATTGCATAGGTGGTGTGAGGGTTAAGAGAGTTGAGATCCAGAAGTTTCTTGGAATTATTCTAAATACTATGGTCACCTGGAGGGAGCACACCAACAAATTGATTGGGAATACTGGGCATGCCCTCTGCTTGGTTAGTAGATTCCTAGGGGACAGCACAAAGGAAAGTTTTTCACTGGTATGGTCAATTGTAGAGTAATGTAGTCCAATTTGGTATCCCTTTTAGGCAGGGTTTATCTTGGGAAATTGAAATGATTCAAAGGAGGGCAGCAAGAAATGTGTTGCATCACTTCTCTCGAAGATTGAGTATCTCACACATCATCACAGAAAGTCTTTGGCAACTTATCCCTTTCAGAGTATAGAGGGAGAAATGATCATCCATTCAAATTGAAGGGGATCAGTGCACAAACAGACTTGTATTACTGGTCTTTTTCCAAGGGTCATTTGGCTATTGGAATGCTCTCAGTGAGGATAATGTGGCAAACTTTCTGCAAGAAAGTGCAATTACAGCAGGTGGGCAATGCATGACAATAGATGCTATGCTTCAGGTGGGTTACAAATTAGGAATGAGAGTCATTCTCTCCACTGCCAATTTGACCTATAAGGGCTGCTTGCAGTGTATTCAATTAAATTAGAATGCAATCATGTTCCCAGTGGCTCACTAATCTGTCAGGGAACTACTATAAACTATCAACTGGTCACTAGCTGTATCCTAGTAGGCCTACCTAGGACTAATAGCTGGCCAGTGACAATCGGTAGGCTAAAGTACAGTCAGATTTCTTTCATACTGTATGTCATTTACTACTTTATTGACAACTGTCACTAAAATTTTAAAAAGGGGAATTACAAAAGAATTTGAGCTTCGCACAGTAAAACGAAAGTCATTTTCGTGAACAGCATACAATAATACATAAAATAGCTCTATTGGTGTTTCCGTATTTTTTTGGCTGTTCAACAGTGTAATTAGAAGCCTAATGTATGGGCTGCCAATTCGTTTGTAGCAGCGAGATATATTTTTCTAAGGGTGGGATGGGGTTCCTCCAATAAACCTCATAGTTCTAAGGGTTCCATGAGTAGAGAAAGTTTGAAGACCACCGCTCTATAGTTACTACTATCTTCAACATCCGCTTTGCCCTGAAGAGTGAAACTGCCCAACTCTCACATCATCCTGATGGCATTTGATCTCTCCTAGCTATCCTATTCAAAAATTTCCCTAGCCAGCTAATTCCTGCACTCCCTAGCCAGCTAATTCCTGCACTCCCTAGACTACAGTCCCTGGCCACTTTATTAGATGCACCATGTGTTTTTCAAATTTTTCAAATTTAGAGGGCCATTTTCTTAATTAAATGGATTTAGATGACCACAATTCAATAGTTTTATGTTCATTAGTTATTTCCCTTTGAGATTCAGCTAAGAGTTTACAGTTGTGATTCATGTAATCTATCAGTTAGGCTATTTCTTTTGATTGCTACAAATAAACAAGTCTGTGCATGTTTGAACATGCTCATAGTGGTACATTCACAAGCAATGCTACTGTTGCATTTCTATATTTTCACAACCCCTTGTCTGATGCTTCCCCACATCTCTTCCAAAGCTCCGCCATTTTGAAACTCTCTTTGTCGTTGCCTTGGCGACACAAGGGAATGGGCAGATGCAACAGTCTTCCAAAGTTTGAATGTTCAACGTTTAAAAACTTTAAATTTAAAAAAGATGTTCTCTTTTTTTTATTTTGAAATGTCACACGTGCTAACCGTTACTTGAACGGCTGTTTTGTTTTAGATTCAAAAAAGAAGAATTTAAGTTGAGATTGAAATCAGACGTATTTTCTCACTGCTCCGCATTGTACAACATGTTATATAGTTTATTCATGTTGCAAGCGACTAAATGAATGATATTTAACCTTCCGTCTACAAGGTGGGTTTTTGGCAAACCCCAGACCTACAAAATTGTGTCTCCACATGTATCACTTTCTCCAATCTTAACCAGCCTTTGAGTACCTGTTCTCTGATGTTTTCTTTACCTATCTAGGGAAGTTGGCTGGTCTCTAAGTATTTATCATATTTTATTTTCATTTTTTAGGGGAATGGGGTTTTTCCTGACCCCACCTTGTGATGTACGTGAAATTTTAGTGATGCCTCTTCAAACCACTTTCTTCATCTATTCTCAGTAATAGTCAGCTTTACCCTAGACCCATGGGGGTTTATCCCAATGCACTTCAAAGTGTTTAATTTCAAAGTGTTAAATGCCCTACATTGCTTTAGGGTTTTAATGCCCGTTTGATTTTTTGAAGTTCTGGGAAAGGTTGAAATCTTACCATTATCAAACTTGGAGGTTATAAAGAGGTTATAAATTACTGTATTTATAAGTTAGGAAACATCTACAGTAACACATGCCATGAAGGCCATCTTCCCATTTGCAAGAAGCATTCAAAAGCTGTACTGCATTGTGAGAAATGTTTTACAGAATCTGAAAGCGTGGATATTTAGAGTTCTATTGTGGATTAAATTCAGGATAATTGACTCATATGTTTTGGTATATAAAATGTTTACCTCTTTTTAAATATTGTTAGACTATTTGCATAATAAAATGACAATTGTGGCTTGTTCATAAAAAAATTCATGACGTCACTCAGGTTAATTGGCAATTATATAATTATTTGTGAGTTTTAAAATTATTTTCACTGTTTAGCATTTATATAGATGTTGTTTAATGCAATATGGATGATAATCTCTTAATTTTGAATATATTTTAGCATTAAAAATCAAAATTTCTCTTTGGGGTAAAAATTAACCCCACCTTGTAACGAATTTCGAAAAAATCGTTTCCTTGTAGACGGAAGGTTAACTACCTAAATAATTCACTTTCTGCGAATTTTTCACTTGATACAAATCTACAAAATATCATCAAGGAATATCAAAGTTAGTGGGCTGCCGCCTAACCAAATGTAACAGTACTACATCCAACGATTACCAAGCCTTCTGATGATATAATCATCATTTATTTCAATTTGAGAGATCCACCTGTTGGAGACACTAGGTGGCGCAGGTTGCTTGTTAAAGCGGTATTTTCAAGCTCTCTATTTTTTTCAACTTTTGAAAAGTTTCAACGAAGTTTAAAGGTAGATATCGCCTTTTTCAAGGTGGCTACCTCCAAGTGCCGGTACAGGTAGGGCTGCAGACGTGGTGAAACGTTTTGTTGGTTCAGGGAAGTGATTGTGGGGTTGGGCCGATTAGGCCTAACCTAGCGTCCTTTTCTGCTGTGGGGGCGTCCCATCGTGCTGCAGCATGACCTCTGTTGTTTTTGTTGTTTTTGTTATTATTATCATCATTATTATTTCTATTGTTGTTGCTTTGTTCCTGTTATTGTTTGGGGTTGTTGTTATTAGTGTTTGGGATTGTTGCTGTTAGTGTTTGGGGTTGTTACTGTTAGTGTTTGGGGTTGTTGTTAGTGTTTGGGGTTGCTGTTGTGTGGGGTGTTATTTTAGTATTGTTAGTGGTTTGAGGCTGGGGGACACGCAGTAGTGCATCCCTCTGGCATAGAGTTGGCATGATTTGTCAGTGAGTGTGAGACCTCCACTCACTTGACAATGACATTTCCTCTAATGAGTGTCTCCTGTGGGGTTGGACAGCACCCCCCACAGGTAGCCCTGCCAATATTGCTGTGGGTTCTAGACGTCTGACTGGGGTGTCCCCAGTTAGTACTGTCACACAAAATAGGGGGACTCGACATTGCATTCCTACAAGAGACAAAGTGCAGGGTTAATAGGTCAAGGGCCCTGGGGGAGGGATACAAGTTCATATATACAGGTAGTGAAGAGGGATGAAATGGGGTGGGTATTATATTATGTAGCGATTTGCAGCAGGGGATCACTTCAGTTAGGAGAATAAGCAGTAGGTTAATGTTAGTTACAGTAGTTTGGCAGGGTATAGGGCTCCACCTCATAAGTGCATATGTCCCCCAAGCAGGCCTGGGTGACACCTGTAAAACAGCTTTTTGGGATGATTTTGATGAGGTGGTAAAGTCAGTGGACAGCACAATTAGACAGGGCAAGGGAAATGACCGACTGGTTATTGGGGGTGACTTTAATGCACATGTTGGTAGTGAAGGTATGGGATATGAGGAGGTACATGGGGGTTGTGGGTATGGGATGATCAACCCTGAGGGGCAGAAGGTGCTTGAGACAGCAAGAGCACATGGCCTTGCATTAGCCAATACATGGTTCAAAAAGAGGGATAAGCACATAATCACTTTCCAGTCACCACAGGGGAGATCCCAAATAGACTTTTTCATGGTTAGGAAGCAGCACAGAGCAGAGATCCAAGACTGCTGGGCACTACCTAGTGAAGATTTCCAGAAGGAAAGTGGTCATAAGTGCTCATGGTGGAATTACAAATGAAGGGGGCAGTTAGGCAACATACTTGGAAGGGAGAATCAGTTATTAGGTGGTGGAAATTGCCTACCAAGGCAGATGAATTCAGGCAGCAGGTTCTCAGCCAGGTCAACTGGGACTGGGATGGATCAGCTAATGCCATGTGGGACAGGGTTGCTAGGAAAATCAGGAGATATGGAGAGGAACTGTTAGGTAAAGGTAGAGTAGGAGGAAGTTATCAGGGTGGGCAGACATGGTGGTGGAATGAGGAGGTGAAAGCTGCCATTAAACTAAAGAAGTTAGCTTTTCATAGGTGGAGGGAATTAGGCGATCAGGCTTCCAAGACCGACTATATTCAGGCAAAGAAAAACGCCAGAAGGACCATTGCCTTGGCCAAATACCAGAAGTATGAGGCCTTATATGAAAATTTGGGAGCAAGAGAAGGAGAGAAAGCAGTTTTTAGACTGGCCAAGTCCAGGGACAGAACTAGTAAGGATGTTACCAGGGCTATAACAGTCAAGGATGCCCAGGGTAGGGTCCTGTTCCAACCAGCAGAGGTAATCAAAAGGTGGGAGGAGTACTACCACAGTCTCTTAAATACTGCCTCCTGTGCAGCAGTCACTGACAGCAGCTTAATCACTCCACAGGCAGTGGACAAGGTGAGTGAGGATGAACTAGTCACAGCCCTTCAAAAAATGAAAGGTCAAAAAGCAGTAGGCCCAGATAAGATCTCCATTGATGTTTGGCATGTCTTGGGGACCACAGGAGTTACATGGCTAGGGAAGCTTTTTAATAAGTTAGCAAATGGAGACAGGATGCCATCTGAATGGTGTGAGAGTTGGATAGTTCCACTTTTCAAGGGCAAAGGTGATGCCCAGGAATGTGGAAACTATAGAGGCATAAAGCTAATGAGCCATTCTATGAAGCTGTGGGAGCGAGTCATAGAGTGTCACCTCAGAGACCAAACTAGTGTCCGGGGAAACCAATTTGGGTTTATGCCTGGTAGGTCCACCATGGAACCAATCTTTATTCTAAGACAGATGATAGAGAAGCATAGAGCAGCAAAGAAGGATCTCCATGCAGTATTTGTTGACCTGGAGAAGGCATACGATAGTGTCCCTAGACATGTACTTTGGAGTGTGTTAAGGAAGAAAGGGGTGGATGAAGGCCATATTAGGATAGTGCAGGATATGTATGAGGGTTCCATCGCTAGGGTGAGGACAGCATGGGGGAACACTGCATGCTTCAACGTGCAGGTAGGTGTGCATCAAGGGTCAGCACTTAGCCCATACCTATTCACTTTAGTAATGGATGAGCTGCTGACAGAAATAGGGGAATGGGCCCCCCAGTGTCTGGTATTTGCTGATGATGTGGGAAAGCTGGAGGAGTCCAGAGAGGATGCACAAAAGGGCCTGCAAGACATGAAGACAGCAATGGAAGGAGGGGGTCTTAAAGTAAACATGAAGAAGACGGAATACCTCAATTTCAATTTTAGCAGCCAGGGGGAAGGGGGTGTGATCCGTTGTGGGGGTGAGGATATACTAGCAGGGCATGAGTTTCGTTATTTAGGATCAGTTTTCCAGAGCAATGGGGAGATAGATTCGGATGTGACCCATAGGATTAATGCAGGATGGCTGAAGTGGAGGCAGGCAAGTGGAGTCCTGTGTGACTGCCGGGTCCCAATAAAGTTGAAGGGCAAGGTATACAAAACGGTCGTTAGGCCTGCTTTGCTGTATGGCTCAGAGTGTTGGGCAGTTAGGAAGAACCATGAAAGGAGAATGCAAGTAGCAGAGATGCGAATGCTGTGCTATATGACTGGGGTGTCACGAGCTGATAGGGTCAGAAATGATTACGTCAGGGGCAGCTTGGGAGTGGGAGACATCGCTGAGAAAATGAGGGAGAGGTGGTTGAGGTGGTATGGGCATGTTATGAGGAGAGAGGAGGAGGAGCTGATTAGGTCCATTACGGGTTTGCACGTGATTGGGGGCACCAGGGGTAGGGGAAGACCAAAACGAACATGGGAACAGGTGGTGCAGAGGGACATGGAGGCGTGTGGAGTGGAGAGGGACTTGGTGGGGGATAGGCGAGAGTGGAGAATAAGAACCCACAGACCCGACCCCGCCTTGGGCGGGAGGAGGGTAAGATGATGATGATGATGATGATGAGAGATCCACCTGTCATGAGTGTGTTTTATCAACCCTGCCCCACGACACACCCCCATTATTTTGTTCTTAAAGAAGTGGTGGAGGTTGTGTCTCATTGGTTTTTGGCCAACAGTTAATGCTTATTAATGTTGAAAAATGGGTAAAGTGGCTGATTTAACACCAAGGAAGACAGCAGAGGTTAAATCACTTCTAAAACCAGAACAGTTCTCAAATCATGAAATTTCTCTAAGAGTACAACTGTTAGAGTATTCTGAAGAAGAATAAAGAAAACATTGAATCAGGTGAAGATTTGGGACCAAAAGAAAATGTGATGGAAAGCTGATACTTACTCAAAGAACTGACATGTTCTTAAAAAAAATTTGCAATGAAAATCAATTTGCAACTATGAAGCAGATAAAATTTAAACTTGAAGATTCGTGTTATTTTTGCATCTGAAAGAACAACAAGTCGCCAAACTTGCCAAAATGAATTTAAAAGGATGCATACCAACCAGGATGCCAAAATTGACAGCAGCCATGGAAGTAAAATGATTGAAATGGGCAAAACAACATCACAATTTTAATTTAGACTTCTATAAATGAGTAACTATTATATTTAAATTGCTCCATTTTTCTAATTCTAATTGAATACACTGCAAGCAGCCTGGATAGGCCAAATTGGCAGGGGAGAGTATGACTCTCATTCCTAATTTATAACTCATTGAACCCCCACCTAAGGGACGTGAGGCATTGCATACTGTGAAATATTGCATACCTGGCATAATGGCGCCTTCTTGCAGAAACTCTCTTGTCATATTCTAACTAAGAGAATTCCATTGCCAAATTACTCTTGGTAGAAAAGACCAGTAATATTAGTCTGTTTGGGCCCTGACCTCCTTCAGTTTGAAAGGATTATCCTTTCTCCCCCTATAGTCTGCCAGGGATAAGCTGCTTCCTGGAGAACCCTGACACCCTAACTTCAGCAATCTGTGAAAAAGCTTAATGCTGTTAGATACCCATCTCTGATGTAGATAGTCCCACCCTAATTCCATGATCATGCCTGAGGCACTCAACCTATGAGAGAAGCAATGCAGCACAATTCTTGCAGCCCTCCTTTGTATCATTTCAATTTTCAAGATAACCCATACCTAAAGGGAAACCAAATTGGACTACATTACTCCACTACTGACCATACCAGTGAAAAATAAGCTACTTCTTTTACATCCTTTGTGCTGTCTCCCAACACTCTTCTAACCAAACAGAGAGCATGCCCAGCCTTCCCAGTCAATTTGCCTATGTGTTCCTTTCAGGTGCCCTCAGTGTTTAGAATAACACCAAGGTGCTTATTGGTCTCAACTTTATTCCCTAACACCACTTATGGAATAAGTAAAATCAACTTCCTTTTTAGACCTGCTTATCCTAAGAAAGTTACATGGCAACCCCCACTTTTGGCTCCAATCATATATCTTGTTTAGGTCCTGATGTAATTCAAATGTAGGAAGACAACCACTATCCTTGCAATGCACGTGCCATCTGCAAATAGCTCAAGAAAGGATTGTATGTCAAGCCCTATATCATTAACATAAATTATATAGAGTACTGGTCCCAATACACTTCCCTGGAGTACTCCTGATGTCACAGGTGTCCATTCTGAAGCCTTGCCATCAAAAAGGACCCTCTGCTGCCTGCCATTCAG
>JAAFCE010009125.1:6127913-6183711 GCA_013389805.1 Trigoniulus corallinus | reverse complement strand
TCTGAAGCCTTGCCATCAAAAAGGACCCTCTGCTGCCTGCCATTCAGTTGGCTTTTACCCACTGAATAACCTTACAATGAATCCCTAACTGGGACATTTTTGAAACAAACTTGTCATGGGGTACCATGACAAAGGTCTGCTCAAAGTCCAGGAATACAACATCAACTTGCTTACCCTTGTCCAAAGCTCTCTGAATATAGTCCATCAGACAAGCCAGTTTAGTCTCACATGACCTCCATTTCCTAAACCCATGCTGATTATTGCTAAGGATGCCATTTTCCTCCAATGCCCCCAGAATGCTTTTGGGTTTTTCTTGAGCCTTTTCCCAAAATATTGCAATGGAAATTTTTGTAGACTGTTTTAATTAATCCTTTTGCCCTTCTCCTGGCTTACTTAATAGCAGGCTCACTATCAGGATTTAGCCCCTTCCTAAATATGTTCCTGAGTCTTCTCTGCTTAACCAAAGCTGCCTTCACTTCCCAGGTGTACCAATTTGGATAACTATTGTCCCACTTCTTCTTAGTAGGGATGGCCTGTTTTGTACCCTCTTCTAAAAGTGTTGAGAATCTTAGTCAAGATTCCTCAACACTGCAAGCTTTGGCAGTGACCTGAAAATCATTCAAACAGCATTCTAAATATTCCCTTAACAACTCCCAATCAGCTCTGTGATATCGAGAAGTCTTCCTAGGTATAACTTACCTTGGCAGCTTTATTGTTATTTCAACCTTAACCCCAGCATGGTCACTATTGCCCTTAATGCACTTCACATCCCTGAGAGAGCTAGGTACATTAGCAAATACTAGGTCTAAAATTCCTCCTTTCTCATGAGTCAGCATGGTCAAAACCTGCTCAAATCCAGCCAAACAGAGTTGCTCCAAGAAGGCGTTCAGGGCACCTGAAAGACTGGAATCTGAAGCAGGCTGCATGCTGTCCCACCTCACCCCTGGAAGATTGAAGTCTCCACCTAGAATAACAGCTGGGACCCTCTTTCTATGATTGAGGCACTGCAAAGAGCGCACCAATCTCAGCAAGGGATTTGGATCATTTCCTGGTGGATGGTAGAAGGCAATCACATAATTTCCGCCTGCCGAGCCAGAAACACTACAGCACAGCATCTCACAGTCACCCTCAATCCCTGTTTCCCTAGAACTTCTCAATGATTTGTCTAGAGCAAGAAACACACCTCCCCTCTACCTACTTCCCTGTCTCATTAGAGCTTATATCTTCCCTTAACCATGATTCAGTGCCTGTAATGACATCAGCATCCCATGTGGCAACAAGTGCATTAAATTCGGCCACCTTATTGACTATGCTTCTACAATTAATTACAAGCAAAGTCAAATGATCAGTTGCAGCCAATTTCCTGCCCATCCCTATGCTACTGCTATCTAGTAGCCCCTTGTTATGTATGTTGCACGTTACAATGACCTTCTCTATTCCTTAAAAAATTTTTGCTCCAACCCTAGGGGCAGCCCTTTTATTGAAATGAAATCTATCCCTTGGATATCTGTGAATATCTGTGAATATCCTATGAATATCTGTGAGGCATGCCCTATGTTCAAGTAGCTTCCCTCTGATCCCTTGCCCTTCACAAAACATCCTGTCATTTACCCACCTGGCCTTAGCTGTAGCTATTCTGTCTCTTCTTTCAATTACTGGGCACATCATTACTTTAGCCTTCGTCTGATATTTCTGACTTCCTTGGCTATTTCCACAACTCCCTCCAAAACTGCTGTTTGGACCCTACTTGTAATATAACCAGGCACTCTTCCATTTCACTTTTCATGATGCTGGGAATCCTATCATTCATGTCCACAAATCTAGCATCAGGAAGGGAAGCGACACTAAGATAGCCCCTTTCTAGCGCTTCTGGTAGTGCCCAACTATCTACCCCTCTTAAATCCATGTCACTAATTATGGAAATTGATTTAGCAGGTAATTCGTTCTCCACTGATTTAACACCCCTGTCAATCTGCTTAAGATGGGGCTTACCCTTCTCCACAGTATAAAACTGTTTTGGAGCCAGGAGATCCCACAACCTCAGATTGATCTTCACCAACGTTTCCCTCATTTCAACATTATTCTCAACATTATTTATTAAATATTTAAGTTAAGGTAGTGAATATTTAACACTGGGTTAAAAATTTTAGGTTGCTTCAGTGATGAAAGCACTTCTGAAATTTTGGCCAATAAATCTCACTGTGTGTGTTATTCAACCTGTCAAGCATCCTATAAAAGTGATGATATGGTCTGTAATCAGTGGAAAGGGCACTGAACGTTTGTATGTGAAAGCAAGAGAAAGCACCAATACAGGCAAGTGCTGATTAATTGACTCTGTACTGTAGCCCCACCCTTGTGATCCTTCCCTGACAGCACTTCAGAAGGTTCACTATTGTCATACCATTTTGACATGCAAAGTCCTTTAGCATCCTGCTATTTCTATTTTCTACTCCATCCATCTCCTGCAGATGCCCATTGAAGTCCCCCACTATTATAATTTGGTAGCCCTCCAGGTGCAGGGTGTCAATGCCCTCCTGCAAGCAGCTGTATATATTTATTTTCTCTCAACGTACTCACTGTACAACCATCATACATACAAAAAAGGGGGGCGATTCCCCCATGCCTAAGGAGACGACATAATAATAGCACACATCACTAATCGAGTCATGAGAGGGGCACATGCCCCAATAGGTGCTTCTTGAGAGCCTTGTTAAAGTGCTTGCCATTCAGCATGCAGCAATGGCTTGAGCAATCAAAAATTGTGGCTCTAAGGGAGTAAAGAACAGCATTCCAAGCTGGAAACACAGCCATGGGCAAAAACCGTCTCCGGCAATCCAGAAATGGTGCAACTGGTTCAAAGAGCAAACGCCAGGTCCTGCGAGTGTGCAGGGACGATGTGAAATATTGAATTATAAAGTGACAAGGGTGAGATGGAAATCTTAAAGTGCTAGCAATAATGCAAAGATGGCGATAGGAGAGATAAGAGAAGAAAGGCAATAAGCCAAACTTGGAGCAGTATGGAGTCACCCGACTATTACAGGGAATAGCTAGAATAATGTGCGGAATTCTTATTCCTAGAGAGGCTAGCAAGAAACGGACAAACATAATCAATAACTGTAAGAACCTTCACATGGAAGATTTGAAGGAGCAATTGGTGAGTAAGAAGAGGTTTCAGCCATTTAAAGAGATACCACAAGGTGTTGAGCTTAGCAATAAGAGAATTGCGGTGGTCCAGAAAGGTCAGGGTCGAGTCGAAGGTAATCCCCAGGATTAACAGAGATGGACTAGGGACACTGGGTACATCAGGAAAACGTTTCGGGAGAAAAAGGATTTGCTGAGTCTTGTCAAAGTGGAGCTTCATCTGTTGAGACTGACACCAGAGGGACAGGCAGGAGAGGAGCAAGGTGATTGAAGATTGAGCAGAGGGCAGGGAAGAGGAAGAAACCACAAGACCACAATAGTTGTCATCTGCGAAGGACCATAGCTTCCACTCCTCACAGACCAATGGGAGGGAAGCTGTGGCCACATTGAATAAGATGGGGCCAAGAGCAGACCCCTGAGGGACCCCCCCATGTGAGAGGTTGGGACATAGGATGAGACCTAACTCGGGCAGTCCTTGCTTCTAGGAATGACAGGAGCAATTGCCTTGCCCATGGGATAAGGGGCGCTGTGTGCAGTTGGCCAGCCAAGGAGGCATGGTCAATAGAATCAAATGCCTTAGCGACATCTGTTTTTAGCAGAAGAAAGGCATTGCCATGAGCGAGGGATGTAAGAATATCTATGAATATGCTGAGAATAGGAAATTTGACCGTGCAGTGAGGGCGGGAGCTATACTGAGAGCAGGGGATCACTGATAAGAGGGCATCCCGAGTCAGGTCATAGAGCCACCACTGAAGAATTTTTGCAAGTGGGGACAGAGTGGCAATGGGTCTGTACTTGGAGGGATCAGTGGAAGAGCCACCCTTACAGAGAGGAACTATGAAAGCAGACTTCCATGGGGGGGGTACCTTTCCATGTACCATGCAAGCATTGTAAATATGGAGCAGAAGAGACAAGCTGCAGGAGTCTAGCTATTTTACCAAGAGGGCTGGGAAACCATCAGGACTAGGGGAGGCCGACAATCTGAGGCGTTTAATGTATAGTAATAACTGGGAAGCATGAAGGATAGGGGGTCCAGCAGAGGAGACATCACAACAGTATGTGGCTGGCAGTGGAGGAGGAAGGCCAGGTTGATTAGCAAGGAGTTTGAGAATGGAGGGTATAAGTTCGGGAGGTACCTGTACTGAGTTGGGAGCGGCAAGTTGCGTTGGACACACCAGTTCTCGTCTGATCACTAAAGTTAAGCAACGCAAGCCCAGTTAGTACTGACATGGGTGGTCGCTCGAGAAAGCTGGGTACTGCTAATACCCAATAATCGTCGCATTAGTGTAGTGTCTGTGCAGGATATGCATTAGAACTATACAGTGGACGGGTCTCTAATGGCCTTGTAGTTGACGGGACCTTAAACTCCAACAAACAAACAAACAAACATGTACTGAGTTGTGGTTCAGGTGATGGACCAGTGCCCAAAGAGACGGGTAGGCATGGAGGGGTGAGCAAAGGAGAGCTTAGCTGATTTAATGGCTCTTTTAAAATTATGTCTAGCAGCAGAGAAGTGTTGATAGGAAAGAGGGTCTTTTGAAAACTTCCAGCACCTATGTAAGCTAGAACAGGCATCTCTCAGCAAAGAGAGGTGAGGGTTCCACCAGTGTTTGGCCTGAAATCGGGAACCGATGGGAGTGGTTGGAAGTGGGGAAGGAAAAGATCTGGAAGCAGTGGACAAGAACATAGAGAGAAGGTTAATAGGGTCGGTGCAGGACGCTTGGGAGCACCTTGCGGTAGTTAAATTGGGCTTCCAGAGATGGTGCAGGAGTCGTTGAGCAGTTAACTGATGTGGAGGGCCAGCAGAGCTGAAGTGCCATAAATTGAAGGATCAACGGGTGATCAAGGCGATAACCGTCAAAGATGTTTGTGGAGGTATGAAAGAGAAGCAGATGTGGCTGAGCAACGTGTGGGTAAATTTAGAGTAGGAAATAAATCAAGGGTACTAAACAGATCCAGAAGGGAACGAGATAATCCAGAGGATTTAAGAAAATCAATGTTGAAATCACCTGTGACTATATTATGGCTGCCACTCACAAAGTTGGTAGAAACAAATGTGAGAACGTGATCAAGGGGGGCATAGTTGGGACAATAAATGACCCAGATGCAAAGATTGTGGTGGCCAAGGCTGACAAGCAAGGCTTGGGTATCTCCAATTGGGAGCTGCATGATAGTGACGATACGAAAACTATGATGCACATACAAGGCAACACCTCTGCCTCTGGAAGGCCGATCAGACCAAACAATGTGATAGTCAGGAAGATGAACCAAAGAATCAGAAACTGCTGGGGAGAGCCAGGTGACAGACACTGCAATAAAGGTAGGTGAGTAGTCAAAGCAGTAGGAAAATAGTAGATCGACTTTTGGTAACAGTGAACGAGCATTGCAGGTTAGAATAGAGATACTACAGTGCAGAGGGTGCGGCAGTCATACATCATGTGACTCAGTAGATTCCAATGACATGGAGCCAGACAGAAGTACTGGATTTTGACCCTTGAATATCTTCACAAAGATGCCAGAAGGCCAAAGTAACGGTTCAGGGGTCAAAAAGTCAGGAGTCTTTTGTATGCACACAAACACCTAGCGAGAGGTGGCGCCAGACTTTGTGACCCACTGACCACATTCCAAAACATGGTGACCACAGTCTTCCAAGGATTCGATAATGGAGGAAGTTGAGGCAGATGAAGAAACGTTTGTGAGGATTAACCTCTCGTCTTCACAGAATTGAGAATTTGCCACCAATTGAACAGAGCCCAAAATACCCACAGGTCTTCGGGTAGGAGGAGGCTCCGAGAGGGCCACCTTAGTCGAGTTGTCTGGTGGGGCCAAATGGCCCCTAGAGCACTCTGAGCACGTGATACTAACATATGACTTTGGTGGAGAGCTCATACCTAATGTTTGAGAAGGTCCACTAGGTAAGGCAGAAGTAACAGGAACACGATGGGTTTGGCGCTGCTTTTGCCTCACAGTGACAAACTTGGCATCAATTAAAGCAGAAGTGGGTTGAACTTTGTTGCGGATGGGGTTGTCAGGAACAGAGGTACATAACGTGGTACCAGGGTCGTCATCCACACTGCTTGTCCGAGAAAGCGAGGAGGCAGAAAGGGAGGTACTAAGCTGTTCGATAGAATTACTGACCTTGTCGAACCCAGCATTAATGGTTGCGTTTAGATGGGCAAAATTAGCCTTGAAACTGGTAATAATGGCGGCTGTGATACTGGAAATAACAGGGTGGGCTTCACCACCAGATGATTCATCCGGGAGAGCGTTACTCTTATTAAAACTGGAAGAATTAACATTGCCACTTTGACACAGACTTCTCAAGGAGTTGACTGAGGTATTAATTAAAGCCCAATTAAACAAAACAGACAGGGAGGGACTTTCACCAAATGAAGGCAGACTAAGGCCAATTAGTGATGATCCAAATCTACACGACATCGAGGTTACAGAAGCTGAAAGTGAGTCGAGCTCACTGAGAAAATCGGAGACTACGTTTGACACGTCTACCACTGTCACCATCTCGTGGTGTTATATGTTCATTCCAACCCCCTCCTGTACCTTCTATGAATACTACCCCAATGGTCAGCTATCTACCTCCTCTATGTGCCTTTATCCACCCATGCTCCCTACAACCTTCACCCCACCTTATTCCCTTAATTTTCTTCCCCCAGAAGATTCCAACCCCACCTCCTTTCTTCTCACTATTCCTTGTGTTCCAGAAGGTTACATTGACTTTATCATCTACATACCCCTCCTCACCCCTTAGATGTGTCTCTGCCAGCCCCATATCTACCTTTTCCTGTCTCATAATTTCACATAACTCCATCCACTTCCCTTTCCTCCTCACCCCTTGCACATTTGCAAATGCCATCCTTATATGTCCCTATCACCCTTGCTCCTTCCTAGTTAAGAACTCCTTCCTAATTCCCTGCATCTGCTTCCTCATTGACCTGGTGCCCCTTTTTGTGGGGTGATTACTAGTTCCAACCCAGCATTTCTCCTGTCCTATCAAGGGGGCCCTGCTTTCCATTAGCTGGATGTCCAAGTCCTTCCTGTACTGCCACAGGTTGCCTTTGCCCTCTCCATCTTGTTCACAGCATTTGTAGGGATAGTGCATACTTAGTAATAACCAACATGGGTTTAGGAAAGGGAGGTCACGTGACACCCAAATGGCTTGCTTGATGGATTATATTCAAAAGGCTTTAGATAGCAGAAAGCAGGTTGATGTTGTATTCTTGGACTTTGAGCAGGCTTTTGTCATGGTACCCCATGATAAGCTAGTCTAAAAAATGTCCAACTTATGGATGCATAGTAATGTTGTTCAATGGGTAAGGTCATATCTGCTTGATATACAACAGAGGGTTATTTTCAAGGGTAGTGCATCTCAGTTGAAACCAGTCATGTCAGGGGTCCCTCAGGGAAGTGTATTGAGTCCTTTGTTGTACATTCTCTATATGAACGACATCGGGCTTGATATAAATTCCTTCCTTGAACTACCGGTATTTGCAGATGACACATGTGCTGCTTGGGTATTAGATAATGGGTTATCATCCTGTGTGCAATTACAACAGCATATAGATAGGATTTACAATTGGTACATAAAAAGGGAATTCCCATTAAACCTGCAGAAGTGTAGGATCCTCACAATATATCCAGATCTAGGAAGCTACTTGATGTTGATTACCACATACGTGGAGTTAGGGTTGATAGGGTTGTAACCCATAAACACCTTGGAATTGTTTTAAATAGTCAAAGTAATTGAGAGGATCACATTGGTAAAGTGATTGGGAGGGCTGGTCAATTCCTTTATCAGATTAGTAGGGTCCTTGGGGACAGCACAAAGGAGGTAAAAGAAACAGCATATATTTCAATCATATGCCCAATTTTGGAGTATGGCAGTCCAATTTGGTTCCCCTTCAGATAGGACTTATCTTCAACAGGTTTTCTCACAGGGAGAGAGTTTCTGCCATGATTAGGGAACTAGGGTGGCACACACTATGCCAGAAGCATATATCTCACAGCATTAGCCTTTTTATCAGACTGAGCTGCAGGGGTGTAATGGGCCTCTGGCTGGAAGTGTTTCCCCAGCTTAGTATAAGGGGAGAAAGGATCATCCATATAAATTGAAGGAGGTTAGGGAACAGATAGACTCATACGACTGGTCATTTTTGCCAAGGGTCATGCTACAATGGAATGGCCTTGGAGAGGATAAGGTGGAGGGCTTCATCAAAGGAAAGCTGACCATTGCTAGTATTGTGAAAGGGGAGACACCTGAATTATTGCTTAGGGTTTTAGGAGTATTATGTCGATAGCAAGCTGCACAAATGTTGTAAGTGCAAAAATTGAAAATTGGATTAATTGTGGATTTTTATTGTCCAATAAGTAATGTATATTCTGCACATTTTTTCTAAGTGATTTCACAATTAACATTGTCCAGCACAAATAGTTTAGTTTACACATTAGCATAGATTACAGCACAACTGCAAACTTAAAAATGCAGTTTTCTTAAAACACAAAATTTGAACTTAAAACATTTGTGTGGCTTGCCATCGATGTTATCATAAGTTAGGTTGAGAGTTAGTCTCTCCACTGCCATATTGGCCAAATTAATGGCTGCTTGCAGTGTAGTAAATTAGAATTACAACTATTGTGTCTTCCAAAGCTATAAGGCAATGGTTGAATGAGTTTTCATTACATGGTTGCATATCAAAAGAGAAACAATTTGTTTCCCTGAAAAATAAACAAAAGTATTTACAGTTTGCAAAGGAACATGTGAACAAACCACTGGCATTTTGGAAAAAATTAAAATTTAGAAAATGATCCACAGCATACATTAAAAACTGTTAAATTTGGAGGCGGTAAAATCATGGTGTGGGGATCGATGTCATGGTATGGCACTCGACTATTACATCAAATAACCAGTATAATGGATCAATACCAGTATAAACACATCTTAGAAAATGTAGTGCAACCCTATGCTGATGACAAGTTGCCTATAACAGAGGTGGGCAATTGTTTTTGCCCAGGGGCCACTTTCGAAGGCCATAGTTAGCAGAGGGCCACACTTTCTAAAACTGATCATACATGTATTTAGTAGTTAACATCACATTTAATTTAATGCAAAGTGTAAACTGCATAATTAATAATAAATAAATAAGACAAAAACAATAATGGAACACAGAAAAGGTTTTATTAAAATTTTATGTCAAAATTTTATGTTTTATTCCAAATCATCAAGCTCAATCACTCAGTTCCTGAATGCATCTGCAGGCCACAGAAAACCATGTGGTGGGCCACCTGTGACCCGCGGGCCATTACTTGTCCACCCCTGGTGGGTGGACGATTAATGGTGTGACTAAGGCCACACCTATGACATACCCACATGCATGATAATGATCCTTAGCACACAGCAAAGTCTGTGAAAAACTGGCTAAGTGAGAATAGAATATAAGTGTTGAATTGGACACCTCAAAGTCCTGATCTTAACCCCAATTGAAAACATGTGGCAATATTTAAAATCAAAATGATGTGCAAAATGCATAAAATGTAAATCAATTATAGATAATTCTTGAGAATACATGGTAAACTGTTCCAATTGGAAAATGCCAACAAAAAATTGAGACCATGTACCATAGATTGGCTGGGGTAATCGAAAGGAAAGGTTATTCAACAAAATATTGATGTTTCAATATTAATTAAAGCAAAATTTGTCATTTGTTACACATGTCCTATTTCAGTGTCCACCATTATTAGCTGTTCTATTTCTCTGTCCAGAGCGTTTTGTATTTAATTCCCACAATTTTGGCAACTGTGTGGCCATACACCAAATACTATATTTTGTGATACACATTTAATAATTCTAAACGTGATTTATACTTTACTTGGTAATCATGTATTTTAATGGTCAGAATTATTTTGTCATTGTTAGCAGATGAAATGTGGTGCTTCGGTCAGCATAACTTCGAAAAAATACTCGTTCCAGGGCCTGCTAGGAAAACAATGTTAATGGGCCAATGAATTTCTTTTTTACCAGACGAATATTACAAAATGTAAAATACATGGTAGTAAAATCAACATGAAAAGCATTGCATAAATCGAAAGCTTCCAGTTAAAATAACGAGAAATAAATTCACTAAATAAATTCATGAAATTCATGAAAAGCATTTCATAAATCGAAAGCTTCCAGTTAAAATAACGAGAAATAAATTCACTAAATAAAGTCATGAAATTCATGAAAAGCATTTCATAAATCGAAAGCTTCCAGTTAAAATAACGAGAAATAAATTCATTAAATAAAGTCATGAAATTCATGAAAAGCATTGCATAAATAAATTCATTTAATAAAGTCATGAAATTCACAAAAAGCATTGCATAAATAAATTCATTAAATAAATTTATGAAAAGCATTGCATAAATCGAAAGCACCCAGTTAAAATAACGAGAAATAAATGAATCCAAAACGCATAATATCTTGGCAAATATGTGCAGCAGGCCCTGGACGAAGTTATACTGACCGAAGCGCCACATTTAATCTGCTACAAATGACAAAATAATTCTGACCGTTAAACTACATGATTACCCTTTACTTTACTAAAAATACTCTGAGAAATTCGTATACAGGCAGTAAATACCGTGTTTCCCCAGAAATATGCCCTACCATGATTTTCCAAGATGTACATTAATATAAGCCCTGCCTGAAAATTAACCCTCATAACAAAAAGAAATTCTCAGCTGGTCATCAACTTTTACTCAAAATATTTAAATAAATGTTTTAATTTTATTTTATCTGGTAAAAAGCAACTGCCAACCCCCTTTCCTGCCTATGGCAAGGTTGGTATCCATTGTGTCCCCCTGAATGGCCGCAAGAGTGATATATCACATTGGAAAGTGTGTTTCTGCAGCCACTTTCCGACAAAAGTTGCAACCCAAATGCTTATTTGTCATAGGTCTGCTGTTTGTTGGAGAATTCCACTGACGCCAGGGGGCAAGCTCCTACACCTAGGAATTTTGCCTCATCAACTCATTACATAGTAGAGAGGGTTCTCTTATGTGCAAACGCCATCGTACACTGCAGGGGATCTGTTTTACATCTCATTCAAAGGAAGGCACACTCAGGGCATCTCTGTTGCCCAAAAGAAGCCCACCAACCACCATCCAGTATCAAACCTAGCATGCTACCCACTGTGCAAATGATGTGGGGGTTCTTATTTATGTGGTATCAAGCTAATAAACTTTGAGAACTGCTGTTTACTATATGTTATGTGTGATTCAGAGGTGGATACAAAACGCACAACCAGCCTGGGCCAAAGGCATTTTACCAGTACTAAATGCATAATGCAGAACTGGTTGACAATGAAATTGGATGTGGGTCCACTGAACATGCTCTGACTGGGGGCACCCCTGCTAGGTGTTTGGAACCCACAGGAAATATTGTCTGAGTTGCCTGTGGGGGGATGCCAGCCTACCCCAACCTTTTGTAACAATTTGCAAAATAATTAGAAATTTTGAACATTTTTGATTTCCTAAATCTGTGGTTCCGAACCTCTTTTGGCTCACGTATCACTTGGTAGTACATCACGTTAAATTGTACCACTTGGTAAAAATGATTGCATTTCCTGAAATGTTGTTACTGCGAGTGTTATTTTATTTGCATTATAAATTTTAAAGGGTGACCATATTCTCCAGAACTCAAACATGGGATGCTCCACAAAAAATTTATAAAAAGAACGTGTTGCTCATCCAAAAATTTTACCTCAAATATTAATATTGTTAAAGAAACGTCTATATCACACTAACGGGTTGGGGAGTAGGCCAAGCAGCCATAACAGGCCGATCCCTTAGGACAGGGATGGCGAATCTATGGCACGTAGAACAATAGCACCATGCAAACAATCCAATCAACAACTACTAACCCTTCTCCCGCCTATGGCAGGGTCGGGTACCCATGTTGTCCCTCTGAATGACCACAAGGGCGATATATTGGACTGCCGGTTGCCAACCTAAGCTGAAACCCAGACGTTTATCTATCGTTCATCTACTGTTGGGGAATTCCATTGACCCCACCGATTCCAACGAGCTCCTGCATGTGGACATTTTTGTCTCATCCACCTGTTGAATAGTGGAGAGGGTTCTTTTATATGCAAATGCCATCGTATACCACACAGAACCTCGGTTTTACTTCTCTTCCAAAAGAAGGCACACTCGGGGCCTCTGTGCCCCCCCCCCCCAAAAGAAACCAACCCACCTTGCTCCAGTATCGATCCTAAAATTATTGATGCAGTCGCCAAGCATGTTACCCACATGCTGCACAAGGCAAGTCATAAAGCCAAACCAATCGATTGGTGAAATTGCCATTTCCTGTAACAAACTCGAAGCAAGGGAACGTTAGTACATCAACAAATATAGGGGAAGTCTACCCATTATCGCATCTTAGAGTAATATCACACCTCTCATGATCTTGCCAATTAGATGCTGCTGCCTGGTGAAAAATGGCTCAAATGGTGTCTGACAACATGCTACCAGTCCTGTGAGAGCATTGTTTAGATTAGCAGTTGCATTTAGCTTGCATTAATTTTTGAAACTTTTGAGAAAACCAAAAGTTTTTGACGACTACATCACACACTGATCAATCTTCTTAAAGGTCAGTGATATTCTTACTCATTATAATGTAAATACAACCACATGATTATGTAGTGTAAGTAGATATAGCTATAACGTTTTGTCTATTCTTAGTTTAGCCTGTAGAGTAAGCCATATTGGAAAGTTGTGTTGTTCCTAATATAACACCCCTACTGTAATCCTAATATCACTCTGTGCAATACTATGCACACTGTTTCATTTGGATTAGTTTGTGGGTTGGGGTGTAAGCCAGGCAGCCATAACAGGTGATGATACACTTATGCACACTGTTCCACTGATTATAAAACCTATATTTTTGATTTTTGTTTGAACAGCTAATTCCTATTAATAAGTAAACTGTGGCAATGTATAGCCTCGCTTCTTTGTAATATCACAATGGCGATAATGATAAATAACTATGATAAATAATTAATGATAAACAACTATCTTTAAATTATTTTGCATTCCATATTCTCTTTTATGGTTATTGGAAATAGCATTCATAATATTACACAGGGAGATAGTAGGAACACCCCTGTGCGATATTAGGAAAACATTTTTTGTAACTACCAAAATGTATTCATTGTGGTTTTACAGGTTTAAAATATTTTATTCTTTGAGGTAGTAGATTTATTTTTTCAGGCATGAAACGACAATAATAAGTCTTCTAAAATCACGTGAAAGTAATTTGTTAACTTGACAAATGACATAAATATATCACATTTTAAAAAGAGGTCCGATATTAGGCACATTTCCCCTAATTTTGTAAATTTCTTGCACACCAGTAGAAATAGGTTTGCCACTCTTACCTTAGGAGGCTGCTTGCGGGAGAGGAGGAATTAGGTGTACAGGATGTAAGAGGAGGAAATTTGCACCACCCAACGTTGCATTGCTTAACTTCAGTGATCTCACAAGAACTGTTGTGTCCAATGCAAAAAGGCCACACATCGCCAATCATTGACTGTACATATTAACAACTTTACTGTATAATATTATTAATTTAATTAATTTTTATGAATTATAGGAAAAAACGTTTCTATGATATTTTCATGATTTAATTTTTTTTATTTTTTATGTCCACCATTATTGATTATTTTTCACATACCACCAACAGCAAACAGCAACTCACGTACCACAGGTTGGGAAATGTGGTCCTAAATAAATAAATGTAAATCGTTTTCCATGAAAAAAAAGACATTCCCCAAAAATAAGACCTAGTGCTTCTTTTTTGGGACCAAAATAAAAATACCACGGGGCCTTATTTTCAAGGAAACATGGTAAGCAGATGTTTATAGGTGTCCTATTCCTGTGACCACCAGTGTATATAAGTTTCTTCGTTTGGGGTTTCTTGGTTATCCCTAATCACTTTCTGACTCTGGAAGTATCTTAACGGTACCCAGTGTTCCCAAGATAGTACTAGCTGGGGTTGCATTGCTTATCTTCAGTGATCAGATGAGAACTGGTGTGGCATCCATTCCGAGTTAGGTTTTGTTACGTTTTTATTCATTGATCTTGAAAAGCATTTATTTTTTGGACTGTGGCTATTTATTTTCCAAATGGAAGTCAAGGGGAGGGGGAGAAAGTCAAAATGGAAGGGGAGAAAGTCAAAATCCATATTTGGGGATCATGGCAGTTAACGAGTTAATGCCCACTCCCTTTTCAAAAAGCTTGATTTACACGAGTCCCTTGTTTCCTGGCTAACTCCCTCTTGTATCCTTATCTCAGAAACCTGGCTCCAATCCCGCATTCCTGACGATTTACTTTTTCTTCAAGAGTATTATTTACACTGGATGGATCATCCCAATAGGGGCAGAGGATTGGCCATTTATGTTCATCACCCATTTACATCCACTGTAGTGGCTTTCCTTACAGCTTCTGGTACTGAAGCTATGTGTATTATGCTATCCCTACCCTGCTTGCTCCTTAACGTTTTGGTAGTCTATTGCCCAGCATACTCTTCTCTGGTGCCTCTGCTGTCCTTTATTTCTTCCCACTTTAATCCCCACGTTCTGAATTTACTGGGCGGCGACTTCAACAGTGATTTTGCCACCCACTCCCCTCTCACCACTCAACTGACTGTCTTCTTCGACACCCTTGGTCTTTGACTGACATTGTTCACCCCTCAAGTATCACATACCACTCTGCAACTTTAATTGACCGAATCTTTGTATCATATGACCTTGGCTGCCCTGTCTCTAATTATCTATAGGATTACCACCTTCATCACTTAATTGTTTCTCAAGTCTACATGGATGTTCTATCTACCTCTGCAGGCCACCAAGTGGGGCTCATTTTACCTAGATTTATTTTCTCAAAGCTTGATGTGACAAAATTCAACGTGACCTTCAGCAAGGAAATATTTTCCTTTCCAATATCCCCTGCTGATCCTGAGTACCTGTCCAGCTATATTTGTCAAACCTTTTCTTCCTCTTTAATAGCCTCCTGCCCCATGATGACCCATCCTCTATCTGGAAGTCGTCCTTGGTGGAATCCTCAGCTTTCTGTTCTTTGCAACCTGGTGTCCCACTATCATTATCAGTGGAAGGTTCACTCCAACCAACATGCATATCCTCTCTTTGTTAGGACGTGCAAACTTTTCAAGACTAAAATCTGAATCGTCAAGACAGCTGCCATTAATCCCAATGGGTCTATGTCTGCACTCTGGGCCTATGTGTGCTGAGGAGAAAAATCTGGAACACCACCTTCTCTGCCTTTGCCAACAGAAATATTGGACCTACTGGTTACTTCATTTCCTGATGTCCCACCGCCTGCTGCTGAGTACTCTCATATTCCTATCCCTGACTCAATTTCTCCCCCACTACTCTCAGTCCCATCCATTTTTCACTATATTTGCTGCCTTCAGCACTCCTTTGCCTCTGTTCCCAATCGGGTCCCATCCTCCCTCCTCAAGATTCTGAATCCCCCTAACCTAAGCAGTATGTGTATTGTCTTTAATCTTTGTATGGCTAAAGGGGTGTTTCCCTCCAGATGGAAGATTGCTTTCATAGTTCCAGTCCATAATGGGGGGGTCTCATTCCTCCCCAAGAAACTATCATCCCATTGCTGTCCTTTCACCTTTGGCCAAAATTTAAGAATGGTGGATCCATGATCTTAACCGTGATCCCATTCTGCAATCAATTCCACCTTCCCAGTTCAGTTCACGACCCTATTCCTCAGTGCACTTTGCCATTTTTTCAATCTTTATGTGTATTCTTGACACCTTGGCCTCTGATAAGTTCTTTGTGCTACTCAAGACAGATGTGGCTAGGGCCTTTGATTCTGTAGATCATTTAACACTTCTCCAGGCCCTTTCCACTGTTCTCACTAACCCATACCTGTACAATATGCTCGTGGTCTATCTTGAGAACTGTCAGGTTACCATATGTGCCATCCCCTGCTCACGTTCTCTAGCATGTGGTGTTCTTTTTAATCTAGCTACAGCACCCCTCCCACTGTGCGACAATCCTGGTATATCAGGTCATTTGCCACTGACAACCATTTTGGTTGCTCAGTGGACAGTGCTGAGCTCCCTGCTCTTCATTCTATTTCAGCTTTCATATGTGAGCTTGCCACTTGGTACTCAGCACACAGGATGCATCTTAACACCGATAAGACCCCAGTCTTGGTCTTCTCCCTTTCCTCTACTCCTATTCATCCGATGCCTTCTTGTGACCTTGTCTGGATTCTTGGGGTTATGTTTGACTACTCTTTCCTTTCTGAGGTATTATGATAATTTGGTCGCCAAGGTTAATGCCCTCTTGTATCTTTTCTGTCGTTTGTGCACTTTTGTTACTTGCCCTAAGCTGGTTACTATTTTCCATGCTAAAGTTCTTACCATGTTGCACTTTGCTTCATCGTTTCCTGCTGGCCGCCTGACCCTGGGTTTCTTTGCCTGACCCCACTCAAAGTGGCATACAGTAACCTACTTTATGTTATCTGACTGCCTGCTTATAGATCGATCGCTTCCTCTCTCCCACTCTTTAAGCTGTTACCATTTCGCCATTGTTTGTCCTACTTTAATGTCCTTTACTTAGCAGTGGCCCTTCGTTTTTCCCTCTCATCCCTGCCACTTTATTTCTTCATCATATTTTCCTCACAAACTTCCCATGCTACATGGCGTTTCACGTTTGTATCTGCACTTGGTGGGAACGACATTCAGCAATGCTAATTTCCTGTGTGCTGCTATAAGGAATGGAACACTTTACCCTTCTCCATTCGGTCCTTGGTTTTTATGTGCTCTGCCCATAAGTGCCTGCACAACTGTGTGCATTTTAAGCATGCTCTCTTAAAGTATCTTTTATCTCAACTATCTCCTTTTATATGTTCTTGTGTATTAGCTATATGTATTATCTGCAATAGCACGTCTAATAAAATAATAAAATAATGCCAAAACCACCCCAACCACCACCTCTGTGAAGTGACTCACTAGATCATTAACCCCATCAACATCATGCAGTGAGCAGAACTCCTCCCAGTATGCCACTTCCACAGCTAATCCTGCTGGGGAAGTGGTCACATACACTGCTAATCCTGCTGGGGAAGTGGTCATGTACACTGCTAATCCTGCTGGGGAAGTAGTCACTTCCACACGGGTGAGACAGAACCCCCATTGCAAACCTGGTGCCAATCCAGGAGAGCAGATGGAGAGGTCTATACATGGAAGGCCACCAGTGGCAGTCATCACGTGCATGGGAGCTCCTGTGTTTAGGACAATGAGGCCATTCTGTGACACCCATTGTTTCACAAGGAGCCTTCGGGGGTTGAGACTGTGCAAGCCCCATTGGGGATTATGGGCATTAAAATCACCCAAAATCAGGAAGGGTCTTGGAACCTGGGCTGCGAGGGAGTCGAGGTCCACCCATGGGATATCAGTCCTAGGAGGTATGTAGATGGAACATAGAGTGGTGGGCACATCCAGTTGCAGTGATACCACCACTGCCTGCAGAGGCGTCTGCAAAGCCACTGGCATGTGCATGCATCCACCCCTCCCACTGGGTGGCTTCCTTGCTGCCAGGTGTCTGCATATATGGTGTACCCTCATAATGAAATTGGCACATCACTATGACAGATGAGTATGGAATAAAAATTTAAATTCAAATGCAACACTCTCCAGAATGCATGCTCTAATGACGTCATGTGAGAGGACATGCATTCTGTAGAGTCTAATGGCGTCATGCACATAGTGCAATGACACTACAGTATGAAGGCACATACAGATAAGCACGTCCCCAGTAATGCCCTTGAGGGCTTTAGCAATAGGGAAGGGCGACGCCTTCCTCAAGGCTGCAACATCCTCCCCAGATATGGAAACAAACCAGGGAGGATAGCAAGAAGGTGTGGAAGTTGCTTTGACTGCACCTAAGACCTTAGATGCAGGAACATGCTTCACATCGGTGGTGGGACCCTACAAAATTGCATGGTCTCATAATTATAAAAAAAAACTTGCATTATTATTTTCCTTGGTTATTTAAAACTTTATAAACCCTAATAGGTATTGAGGTCCCCAAATCCATTGCTGTCATTTCTTTTTAGAAGAAATTCCCATATCGTGTTCACGTACAACGTGAACAACGCCCTTTTAACATCAATATGCAATGAAAGAGATGCATGCTCAGATTGATTTTCGTCTGCTTCCGTTGTTTACCATAAACTGTAAATGGGAACACAGCACTCCGTAATGGCTGATTCATTGCAACAGACCTTAGTGATAAGGTTCCTTGTTTAATTTGACAAACAACTGCTCTCTTTTGCTGTGTGGGTAAGTTTTTGAGGGCGTCCAGATAATTTCTTAGTGTCAAACTTTGATCCTAAGAGAGGATGCTTTTAACAGCATGTGGTGAATGATTAAAGGATCTTGTAATTTCTCTTAATGAGCTTCCCACTGCTTTTAGTGCTGCTATTTCCCCTTCTTCAAATTCAGTCAGTGGATTCTCTTTTGGCATTGTATCTACCATTTGTTTTTCTATGTAATGGGAATGGAAACGAATTTATGGTGGGTGCCAAATGTAATAATATAACACTCCACCAAGTAGAAAAATTTGTGTATGATTTCAATTTGTCGTTTGATAATGAAAGTAAGTGTTCTTATAATTATGAGGCAGTGTATTTTTATAATTTTCACACTTTCAACTCTTCATTCATTTGCTATAAAAACGTTGTTTACCAATTTGTAGTCATTTGCCCTAAACACCTTTTCTATACAATTTCTAGAGGATCCAATACCTGCCTTTTTCAACAATACAATGTTGGCAGTGTTCTTATAATTATGAGATGCACCTTATGCAAAACTTGCACTAAAATTTTAAAATTACATAGCTGTTTGTTTTTGAATGTGAACAGAAACCTTTGCACTGTAATCAATGGTGGATCTAGGATATTCAGAACCTTGGGTTTATTTAAGCCCAAGATGGCCCCATTTTTTGTGAGGTTAAAAATCTTTAATTTTACTGTGAAAATTAGAGTTCACATACAATTGAACCCAATTAATAAGCACTCAGATAATGCACACTCCAGGTAATTAAACACTGTTATCGGTAGGCCTGTCAAAATTAGCCCACTTTATCACAGTTCATAACCTTCTTAGTAAACACTCAGATAATGCTAATTCTAATAAGTGAAATTTCTTCAAAATATGCCTATACACTACTATGTAAAACGTCTCTTTATTTTTAGGCAACAATATAAGTTCCAAGTCAAAATGATAGCACCATGCCACTGAACGAAAGGCATTTAATGTCCAGTGATGGAACAAGAACAGCATTAAAAGAACAACAAATACAATGTGCATTACAAAAGAAATTGTAATCGTACATGGCACAAGTTGCTTACAACCTTGAAAGAATGGACAGTTGTGAGATTCGTCCCGAGCCAAAATGATAACACCATACCCATGGAATGCACATAATAATGCTAAGGTCATAGAAAGATGCACTTTGGTTGCATATGAATGTATAAAGGTGTGAGCTACATTTGCAAATGAACACAGTTGTAATGCATTTCATCACCTTGAAAGACAACAATGGCAGCAAAAACTCTCCTGGTCATGCATATGCTCTAACAAACCAAAAAAAACACGAATTGTTTTTAAATTGCTGAGCAAGTTGTCTGCAAGTATATGACAAACTGCAGCTCAAACAAATATCAATGTGTCTCCAGGTGTGAACCTATGGGGCATCTTGGCTCATGCTGTGTGAGGAAGAACCTCATAAATAGAATGCAAGTTGCTGAGATGCAAATTTTTCAGTACACGAGTGATGTGTTGAGTGGTGATAGAATTAGGAATGAGGATATTAAGCTAGCCTGAGGGTGGTGGATGTTTTGGAAATATGAGGGAGAGCAGGTTGAGGTGATATTAACACACAATTATAAGAGGGGAGGAGGAGCTTGTTAAGTCCATTTCAGGAATGCAGGTGGTTTCAAGTACCTGGAGCAGGGGGAGGCTGAAGCATATGTAGGAGCAGGTTGTCCATTAGGATATGGCAGTGTCTGGGGTGGATGGGGAGCTAGTGGGAGATAGATGACAGTGGAGGGTTAGAACCTGCAGACCCGACCCTGACGCAGGCAGGATAAGGGTATGGTGATGTTGGAAAATAACAAAGCCATGATCTGTGAACTTTCTGGACATTCTTAACAGTTTTTTTTCAAAATATTTGTCTGAAAAATAACATGACAGATTTTGTCCTATTCTAACTGAAGCAACATAATTTGACCCTAGTGGTTTTCTACTTTGAAAAAAAAACCTATTTTGATGTGGTAAAAGATGATTAATGAAATCAGTTCTTAAATCATTTTACCATAATCTGAAATCGTTATACTCCATTAAAGTCATAATATCAACTAATTCACTTGTTTCCCTTCCATTATCATTACTTACATAAGAGAGACTTACATTTAGGTCACCTTTAGTTTTATTTCACATTAATGAATAGGAAATTACCATTTCTTAATTGTTTTTCTGACATGGAACTTTTGTGGTATAATCTTCCTTAACAGTAGTGTTTGCTCTAACTTGATAATTTTTTTGCATATCTTGAATCCTTCTTTTTATTTTCATCCAGTTTCCTTTTTTGCTCCCACTCAGATATGTTTTTCCAGACATTCTGGGGATATCTAAAGAGATGTAGGAAGGAGAGCAATAGGGATACAGTGGTTAAGAATGGGTCAGGAAGTTTAGTCAAGGATAGTCTTATGATTGCCAATGTTTTTAATGACACATTTGCAAAAAGCTTTGCAAGTAGTAAAAATAACTCCCAGTGAGAATGTGACAGGGATTTGCCAGCAGGAATGGATGAGGTTATTATCACTAGGGTGGGAATCGAGCAACTGCTGAGAAAATTACCAGTATATATGGCTGTGGGCCCTGATGGCATTTTGCCATTTATTTTGCAGCAACTTTCTGAGATTATTAGTTATTACTTGGTGGAAATATTTAAAAAGTCATTGGACACAAGCATTGTTCCATCATCATGAAAACTAGCTAATATGGTGCCCATTTTCAAGTCAGGGGATGCAACATACCCAAGGTGCTATAGACCAGTTTCATTAACAAGTGCTGTATCCAAGATTTTTGAGCATATCATATTCTCATCTATAATGGGATATCTGGAAAAGAAGGGCATACTTAGTAATAACCAACATGGGTTTAGGAAAGGGAGGTCATGTGACACCCAAATGGCTTGCTTGATGGATTATATTCAAAAGGCTTTAGATAGCAGAAAGCAGGTTGATGTTGTATTCTTGGACTTTGAGCAGGCTTTTGTCATGGTACCCCATGATAAGCTGGTCTCAAAAATGTCCAAGTTAGGGATACATAGTAATTTTGTTCAAAGGGTAAGGTCCTATTTGCCTGATAGACAACAGACGGTCATTTTCAAGGGTAGTGCATCGGAATGGAAACCAGTCACATCAGGGGTCCATCAGGGAAGTGTATTGGGTCCTTTGTTGTTCATTCTCTATGTGAACGACATAGGGCTTGATATTAATTCCTTCCTCGAACTATTTGCAGATGACACAAGTGCTGCTCAGGTATTAGATGATGAGTTATCATCCTGTGTGCAATTAAAATAGGATCTAGACAGGATATACAATTGGTGTGTAAAATGGGAATTGCCATTAACCCTGCAGAAGTGTAGGATACTCACAGTATCCAGATCTAAGAAGCTACTAGATTTTGACTACCACATAGGTGGAGTTAGGGTTGAGAGGGTTGTAAACCATAAACACCTTGGAGTTATCTTAAATAATCAAGGAAATTGGAAGGATAGCATTGGTAAAGTGATTGGGAGGGCTGGTCAATTCCTCTGTCTGATTAGTAGGGTTCTTGGGAACAGCTCAACAGAGGTACAAGAAATAGCATACATTTCAATGGTATGCCCAATTTTAAGTATGGCAGTCCAATTTGGTTCCCTTTCAGGCAGGACTTATTTTGGGAGGTTGAAAGGATCCAAAGGAGGGCAGCAAGGATTGTACTCAACAGGTTTTCTCACAGGGAGAGCATGTCTGCCATGATTAGGGAACTAGGGTGGGAGACACTAAGCCAAAGGCATATATCTAGCAGCATTAGTCTGTTTATCAGACTGCTGTGCTGCGATGTAATGGACCTCTGGCTGGAAGTGTGTCCCCTGCTCAGTATAAGGGGCGAAAGGATCATCCATATAAATTGAAAGAGATTAGGGCACAGACAGACTCATACTACTGGTCATTTTTGCCAAGGGTTATTCGGCAATGGAATGGCCTTGGGGAGGATAGGGTGGAGGGCTTCATCAAAGGAAAGCCTGCTATTGCTAGTATTGTGAAGGGGGAGGCACCTAAATTATAGTTAAGGGTTTTAGGAGTATTATAGTATCATTAGAAGGATTGAGAGTTAGTCTCTCCACTGCCATATTGGCCAAAGAGCTGCTTGCAGTGTAGTGAATTAGAATTAGAATTTTTAAATCTGTGCAGTACACCAAGATTAATTAAATCCTACTTATTTGCATTGCAAAGAAACATTTTAAAAATATCACTTACAGTGTTACAATTTAGTAAAATAAAATTCAGCAGATGTCAATTGAAACAAACTGATTGATGAAAGGTTGATTGTTGATGCTGACAAAATGACAAAGGAAACTTGCTGTGCATTTTTCATACTTGTAGCCTCTTAGCAGGTTTGGATGTCCTCCAATGCTGTTAAGAATGACTGAATGCTTTCATAAAAACAGGAAGGAATTTATTCAGCATGATGGGAACATTTAAGAAATGCAGTTGAATCTCCACACCCTGTATTGTGCTCTTGAGCTATAAACAGAATTGCATCAGACTGTGATCCTGTAATGCCCTTTACACTAACCCTATTACCCTTTCTGTTACTTGTTCTCTGATGTCCAATAGCACTGTGTTGGCAATTTGTGGTTTGCACCACCAGATTGGAAATTATAAATCTCGCTCTTCTATGGAAACATTGATATGCAAAACTGCAGTGCGTCTTTTTTTAGTCAGCAGAATTAAGTACACTACCCTATCAAAAGCCATGGGCAAACCTTATTTGCATGAAAATGTGAAATTCCTTTGTAATATTATAGGTGGCATTCCCCCAGCACTATTATAACAGAGAGTACACTATTATCAGATGATACTTCTGTGAATGCTGAAAGAATGTCTCAAAGAAAAGAGCTTTCAGACCTCCAATGAGGTACAATTGTTGGTTGCCATCTTGCGGGCCAAATTGTTAGGGAGACGTCAACCCTCCTAAACATCCCAACATTGACCGTTCACAACGCCATCCAGGCCTGGAAAGAGAAAGGCACCACAAGCGTTCCACCTAGAACTTGAAGACCCAAAATCATGTCAGCTAGAGACCAAAGAACTCTTCATAAAATGGTCACTGCAAACCGTCACATATTGCTTGATGAACTGACAAGATCATTCATCGCGTCGACGGAAACAACTGTGAGCACCCTGAATGTTTGCAGAGAACTGCATGCAATGGGTTTCTATGGCAGAGTGGCAGCCCACAAGCCTCACATCAACAATAGCAATACAGCAAAGAGATTGCAATGGTGCAAAGCGCGACGACATTGGACTCTGGATCAATGGCAAATGGTTGAACGGAGTGATGAGCCCCACTACACCATCTGGCAATCAGACGGACAGGTTTGGGTATGGCGAAAGTTACCTGTGAAACTGTGTTGTGCCCATGGTGAAGTTTGGCAGAGGGTCAGTGATGGTGTGGGGGTGCATCTCATGGTATGGGTTGGGTGCAATCATTTCTGTGGACTGATACCTAAACGCAGAGCATTACCTGGACATTCTGGACAATGCAGCACTCCTATCTCTCTGGCAGCACTTTGGCAATGGCCCTTTTCTGTTTCAGCATGATAACGCACCTTGCCAGAAAGCATGGGCTGTAGGCACATGGTTTGATGAAATGGGTGTTTGAGAACTTAACCCCATCGACCCTCTGTGGGACGTGTTGGAACGTCGATTGTGCACTTGTGCAGAATGCCCGACATCTGCGACCGAACTGTCCAAGACACTTATGGCAGAATGGCATAAATTATCTGTCGCAACACATCAAAACCTTGTGGACAGTATTCCCCAGAGAGTAGACGCTGTGATAGCAGCAAAAGGTGGACCAACAAGATACTAAAATATGTATCTTTTAAAGTGGTGGCGTCCCATGACTTTTGATAGGGCAGTGTATATAATACTTTGTATGTCATTTAAGTGTTTATATCCTTTACTAATATCACATTTCATATTTCAGGTGCATCACTTAATAGATATGAATTTTTCAAACATCATATACATCCGGAAAGATCCCTAAAGGCAAGCAGAAATGGAGCATTTCAATTAGTAATTCAGGGTATGTATATCTTGATAAGCAATCAAGAAATGTCATAATTAAAACCATCTTAATCATTTGTTAACAATACGATTAGCACTTATGAGGTCCAAGATTCGATGATATTTCTGCCTTTGGACATCATTAGTTTAATGTTAATTATGAGTCCTAAAACATGAAAACACTGTGTTCAAATTATCATGCAACCCACTTAAAGGAAACAGTGGAGTTTCAAAAAGGATCTAATAAGTGAATATTGCCAAAGGGAGAGTAAGGCCGCCCGTTTACCAATGGAAGCTGTGGCCAAAGTGACGTGTTAGTTTTTTGTTGTTGGTGGTGTTTTAGGGCCCTTTAACTACAGGGTCATTAGAGCCCCGTCCACTTTGAGTTCCTAATGCGGAGACTGCAAAGACACTACACTAATGCGACGATTTTTTGGGTTTTAGCAGCACCCAGTCATTACTAGCTGAAGTTGTGTTGCTTAACTTCAGTGATCAGACAACAACTGGTGTGTCCAACTGGTGGGTCCCAACCTCGAGTTGCTGGCAGCGCCTGCTCTATCACTTATGCCGCCCCGGATAAAAAGACAATATTGTCGCCCCGCATAAAAGCACAAATTGTCGTCACTTGAAGCAGCGCTCTGTTCGCGTGCTCCGATGTCACACTTACAGCCAAAACGGCGTCGTCCCCCCGGACAAATGTCCGGGTTGCTCTCCCTTAGAGCGGGCCCTGTTGCTGGAGACACCGCAGGGCATGCGCCCCCTGAAACACCAGGATCTGCTTTTCCCAGGGGTTCAGGAATCGACACACATCAAACACGTGGGTAGGCGGTTCTAGCTGTCAATTCAACGAGGAGCCTACGTCGATCGAGAGTTGCCATGCCGTGACTAGGTCAACGCCCAAACATGGACGCAAGAAAGCCACCCGTTTTAGTCGCCTTTTACGATATGCAGGGGAAACCGTTTGCCTATTCAACCCCGGGCAGACACTGGGGGCATGATGTGACGGAGCCCCCTTGCCAGTGCGGGGCGTCCCACAGACGTTGCGGAGTTCGCCCCCCCCTCAACTACAAGGATCCTCTTTCCCCAGGGATTCGGGTTTCTATGCACAGCCAACACGTAGATACGCGATTTCTTACAGTCATCTCCCACAGGAGCTTACATCAACCAGGAACATTTATGATGTTTGAAGTTGGCCTTCCCAGGGTCTGCCCCAGTGCCAGATTTACCAATAGGCTAATTAGGCTGAAGCCTAGGGCCTCAATATTTAGCGGGCTTCAAAACTTAAGAAAAAGGGATTAAAGGGGCTTGAAAAGGGCCTCAAAATTTAAATGGCCTGGGACCTCTCAATATCTTAATCCGGCACTGGTCTGCCCCTTTCAGTCACGTCATATGACACGCACTGGGAAAGTGCCATGTGCCTATTCTATCTTGAGCACAAAAGAGGCATGCCTTCTTCTGGCTCAAATTAAATGGGTTTGGGGGTTAAGTTATTTTTATTTGTAATACAAGTGAGGATACAGATTCTTGTCTGCAGTCCACAACCACAACGGGTCCGCCCAGTTGGTGACACCAGGGTTGACCAGACAGGTAATCGTCAGAAATACATGACCTGTGAGTGCTGAGGAACCCAAAGGGAAGAAATGTCCCCTAAAGTTGATTGATGAGACCATGTATCCATCTGTCTTCCCGTTTTCAGAGTGAGGCACAGGAGAAAACAGAGTTGGGAACGTGCGTCGCTGATGTGTCCCACTTAGGGTGGGGCTGCCCAGAGGAATCCAGGGGATCGCGTTTCGGGTCTGCATGCGTGGCCTACACAATGGTAGGTGTTTTCTTATTGTTCCCTCTCAGAGAACCATACAACGACAAAGGCCAAACAAGGTTTGCTAGGTTGGCTATCCCAGGACATATATTTCTGTATTTCATTCTCTTGTTTACAACTGGCCATATACAGTAGCGTAGCCAGGATTTTCTGAAGGGGGATATGACTCGATAGGGTGTATAGCGCTTCGGTATATTCGAGGCCCAAGGGGGGAGGGGGGGTTAACCCCCCCCCCCTTTGCTACGAAAGGGAATGATCCAGTTAGCAGTTTTTTGCCCTATATGTAGTTTATCTTGGGTGCCAGATTCTGCGTTGCAAACGACCTGTGGAATGCCACCTTCTTTCGTTTGATGGCGGGTATCTGACATAGTGCCGCTGAAGTCTAGGGCCTCAACATTTAGCGGGTTTCAAAACTTAAGAAAAGGGCCTCAGAAGGACTCGAAAAGGTCTCAAAATTGAAATAGCCTAGGGCCTCTCAATATCTAAATTCGGCGCTGATCTTGGAGCATTAAGATTTTTTCAAACACTGTTCAAAATAGGGTACGAGGGTCCTCCAGTTGGCAACTTATCCTGTGCAGGTTATAAGGTGAGAAATGATCATTAATTCAAATTGAAGGAGATCAGGGCACGAACAGACTCGTATGACTGGTGTTTGTTCCAAGGGTCATTCGGGAATGGAATTCTCTTGGTGAAAATAATTTGAGGAAATTTCTGCAAGAAGGTGACATTATAGGAGGTATACAATACATGGCAGAATATATGCTATGCTTCAGATTCGTTGGGGGTTCAATGGGTTAGAAATTGGGTGAGTCATTCTCTCTACTGCCAATATGACCTATCAGGGATGTTTGCAGTGTATTCAATTCCGCCTCCTCATTACACCAACATGTCTGACTACCCTGAAAAAGTGCCTCCTACTATAGCCTAACAAAACACGGCTTCTCCACAGTTCCTCATCTTTCTAGTAACCCTGGCCCACCAGGCGTCTGCTGTCCCGTTCCAATCCCAGTCAACCAATCTGCCTAAATTCTTCTTAGTTGGTGGGCAACATCCTGCTTCTTTCACAAGTATTCTAATCATGAGCAACTTATGCCCCCTATATTTCTGGAAATCTTTACTGAGGAGAGCCAGTCACGAATGTTGGGCCTGTTCTGCCTTCGACCCTCAAAGAAATCCATTTGAACCTCTCCCCGTGGTGACTACAATGCGATGGGGTACTTATTCCTCTTCCTAAATCGCATACTAGAAAAAGCCAGGCCATGTGCTCTTGTTGTTCCAACAACTGCACTTTGCTTGTTTCACCCAGGCCAGTTGTGGGACATATGCATTGATGAGGTGAAGCTCTATACCTTGTCAAACTAATCCTCCAAACATAGCCCTACTATTTGCTCTCCTAATAGGAGTAATCCCTAGCTGCATTTCTTCCCCATCTAGTACTATGCCTACATCATTTCATCTCTCTTTGCTACCAATGTATACAAGCTTGTACCACTCTCCCAGGGTATTTAATCTGTGCCCCCTCCATCGTGTTTCTTGTAAAAGAACTTTGATAATTTTGCTGTGTTTGAATGCGTCAACTAATTCTATTTTCCCTGTCAGGTCTCCACATTCCATGATCCCTTTCTAAATTCAAATCCTTTACAAGATGCAATAGCTCCAGAAGCCACTCGGATATTGGACGGGTTGCCTGTGGAGGTACCGTCCTACCCCACAGGAGGCTATTAATGGTTTTACAGCTGCGGTTTCCAACTGGGGAGGCCTGACTCCCAGGGGAGGGGCGAGCGGGAGCAGCTTATTGCATTGGACACACCAGTTCTCCCTGATCACTTAAGTTATGCAATGCAACCCCAGCTAGTAGTAACTTGGGTGGCCGCTTGGGAAAACTGGGTACTGCTAATATCCAATAATCGTCGCATTAGTGTAGTGTCTCTGCAATAGAACTATGCAGTGGACGGGGATCTAATGACCTTTAGTTGAAGAGCCTTAAAACACCAACGAAGCAAAACAATAGTCAGTGGAGAGTATGAATCACTGTATTGCAAAACGATGCAAGTCCTTCTACCATCTGTAATGTCTTATTTATGTGAAACAGACCTGTTGGCACTGGCTGCAATGAAAAACCAAATATCGAAACAGGTTAATAGCCAAGAGTTATGGGTGGCACTCTCCGCATTGCCCCCAGACTTGATAAAGTTGGCCAATAAACAACCCTCGCATAAACTTTTGATTCATTAGATGTACAGTGATAACTCGAATTACGAGTGCCCTAACTTATGAGTTTTTCGAGATACGAGGAACGGATTAAAGCAGTACATCCTACCAGGGATGTAAAGGCCTACACATAAGAAGGTAGCAATCGTATGACGTCACTATAAGTAGTCCACTACAAGATAGTCCCCATAGATCATTCCCAACATGAAACGTGCTTCATTCATTGTACCCCACGTGTTTTAGTTCAATTAAAATAATTACAGTTGATTTTATAATTAATCAAATATGATTATGATGTAATTAATAAGTGGTCAAAAATTAGATTTTGTGTTCAGCATCGTATTTGGATTAGTGTGTTTGGCACTGAATTTGGATTTTGTATTTAGCATGGAGGTAATTATATGTCAGAATAATTATAAAAAAAAAATAAGCCACAGTAAGTGTTCTTATGTTTCAATCTGATCCAGACCTATACAAGAAGTGGATAAAAGGAATTAACAGAGATTCTTTTAACTAATTTAACAGAAAACTAGAGGGTATGTATTTATGTATATTTGAATTTTATTTTAAAGTGGCCGTCAGGAGTGCAAGAGTGGGCCCCAGGCCGTCGTCATCAGGCGTCTGCCATATCACGGGGGAGGGGACCTTGGGTCCCATGGCATATCATCAAGTGGTTGAAATTGTCCACCAAAACGGAGGAATTTGCACAAGAAGTACACAGGCAGGTAGACAGGGATTGGGAAGGGAGAGCTGATGCCATGTGGGACAGGGTCACCAGAAAAACTATTCTAGGCCAGGCTAGCATAGAAGGTACATTACAGGCCAGGCTGACATGGTCATGGAATGATGAGGTAGAAGTTATAACAGTCATTAGAATGCAAGCAGCCAAGATGCAAATGCTGCAGTATATGAGTGGGGTGTCAAAAGCTGATATAATTATGAATGAGTATATTAGATGTAGCCTAGGGGTGGTGGACATCGCCAAAAAACTAGGGAGAATAGGTTGAGGTGGTATGTATACGTAATGAAAAGAGGGGAGCAGGAGCTCATTAGGTCCATTTCATGAATGCAGATGTTTCAAAGCTCCTGGGGCAGGGGGAGAATGAACCAGACGTGGGGAGAGGTTGTCCATAAGGATATGGTAGTGTATGGGGTGGTCGGGGACCTTGTGGGAGAGCAACGGCAGTGGAGGGCTAGAACCTGCATACCCGACCCTGCTACAGGTGGGATAAGGGTATGATGAGTATAGTATAGATCCACTCAAATTAAACATTAGTAATAATAAAAGCATTATCATAGTCCAGTGGTGGCGAACCTGTGACCCACCGTACAATTTTATGTGACCAAAGCATGAATAATATCTAGTTCGTCATCTTCTAAACAACAGCAAATTTCACACTGATGTATTATATAAAATGAATGTTTTGTTTTCAATATTATTTTAAGCTTTGTTCTTTATTTCCTACTTTACCAAAGCAGACTTGTGAGCAGGTCGTCCGTATGGATATGGTAGTATGAGGGGTGGATGAGAACCTGGTGTGAGGTAGGCGGGAGAGGAAGGCGAGATAAGGTTATAATGATAATGATGATGATGTTCTCTATTTGGTAGGCCTACTTTAATGAACTTTATTCATTAATGATAATTTATTTTTATTTATTAACTTAAATAGTGCTTGCATTGACACAGCAAATCCACTTGTCCTTGCATTGGCAAATACATGGTTTAGGAAGAGGGAGATGCACCTAATCACATTTCAGTCACCACAAGGGGCATCACAGATAGATTTCTTTATGGTTAGAGGGAGGCATAGATCAGAGGATCATGATGGCTGGGCACTCCCCAGTGAAAATTTTCAAAAAGAAAGTGGCCATAGACTACTGATGATAGAAATACAAGTGAAAGGAGAAGGCAAGGCACGTTCATGGAAAGGTGAGCAGGTCATCAAGTGGTGGAAACTGCCCACCAAAAGGGAGGAATTTGTACAGGAAATGCAAAGGCAGGTAGACTGGGAGTGGGGAGGGACTGCAGAAGCCATGTGGGACAGGGTTGCCAGAAAAACCAGATGTTGTGGGAAGGCCATTTTGGGGCAGGGCAGAGTAGGAGGCACAGGTCATGGAATTAGGGAGACATGGTGGTGGAATGAAGAGGTAGAAGCAGCTGTCAAACAAAAGAAGGTTGCTTTCCAGAGGTGGCAGGAGGTAGGGGACCAGGAGTCAAAGACTTAATATAGACTGACCAAGGCTATGCAAGGAGGACCAGTGCCCTGGCCAAGCACCAGAAGTATGAGGCCCTCTATGAACAGTTAGGAACAAAAGAAGGGGAGAAAGAAGTCTTCAAACTGGCCAAGGCAAGAGATAGGGCAGCTAAAGATGTACCTCAAGCCATAACAGTGAAGAATAGTGACAGTAGGGTCCTGCTTTCCCCATCAGAGGTAAAGAGGAGGTGGGAAGAGTATTTCCAAAACCTTCTGAATGCTGCCAAGGAGGATGATCACTCCACCACCCATTCCACTGCAGCAGGGGCAGTGGACTGTGTAACAGAGGAGGAAGTAGCCTGGGCACTTAGGAGGATGAAAGGCTGAAAAGCAGTAGGGCCGGATGGAATCCCCATCACAGTGTGGCATAGCCTAGGGGGGACAGGAACCAAGTGGCTAGGGAACCTCTTCAGCAGGATAGCTAGTAGAGATAGGATGCCATCAGAATGGCGTGAGAGTTGGATAGTACCACTCTTCAAGGGTAAAGGGGATGTCCAAGACTGTGGTAACTATAGAGGTATAAAGCTAATGAGCCACTCCATGAAACTCTGGGAGAGAGTAATGGAACGTCGCCTCAGGGATAGAACCAGTGTTCATGGTAATCAGTTTGGCTTTATGCCAGGTAGGTCCACAATGGAGCCAATATTCATTCTGAGGCAGATGATAAAGAAGTATAGAGCAGCTAAAAAAGATCTCCATGCAGTCTTCATTGACCTGGAGAAGGCCTATGACAGTGTCCCATGGCATGTAGTTTGGGAGGTATTACGGAAAAGGGGGATAGAAGAAGGGCTTATACGAATAGTCCAGGATATGTATGAAGGCTCCGTGGGGGTATGCTGGGGGCTTCCCTGTGAAAGTCGGGGTGCACCAAGGCTCAGCACTTAGTCCCTACCTTTTCATCCTGGTTATGGACGAGCTGCTGACGGGAGTAGGAGAATGGGCCCCTCAGTGTCTAGTATTTGCCGATGATATCGGAAAAGTCGGTGACAGCAGGGAAGAGATAGAAAAGGGACTAAACGACATCAGAGGATCAGTAGAAAAGGGAAGGCTAAAGATAATCATGAAGAAGACAGAGTACTTAGCTTTCAGTTGGGAAGGACAGATAAACAATGGTGACGTCCACTCAAGGGGTGAACCTGTGAAAAAGGTGCAAGAGGTAAAGTACTTAGGATCCACTTTCCAGAGCAATGGGGAGATAGATGCTGATGTGACCCATAGAATAAATGGTGGTTGGCTGAAGTGGAGACAAGCAAGTGGAGCCCTGTGTGATAGTAGGGTTCCAATCAAGTTGAAAGGGAAGTTCTACAGGGCCGTGGTTACAGGGCAGTGGTTAGGCACTGCTGGGCCGTGAGGAAGAGCCACGTCAATAGAATGCAAGTAGCAGAGATGCGAATATTGAGGTACATGAGTGGCGTGTCGAGAGCTGATAGAATTAGGAACGAGTATGTTAGAGGTAGCTTGGGAGTGGTAGACATCGCCGAAAAAATGAGGGAGAATAGGCTGAGGTGGTATGGACACGTGATGCGAAGAGGGGACGAGGACCTTGTCAGGGCCATGCCAGGAATGCAGGTGGTCGGTAGCACCCGGGGCAGGGGGAGACCTAAGTTGACGTGGGAGCAGGTTGTCCATAGGGATATGGCGGTGTGTGGGGTGGACGGGGATCTGGTGGGAGATAGACGGGAGTGGAGGGCCAGAACCCGCAGACCCGACCCTGCCACAGGCGGGATAAGGGTATGATGATGATGATGATGAAATAGTGCTTGCATAAGACTCGTGAACGTTTTGTTTGAGTTTTTCGTTTTATTGTGATCCGTCTTCGAAAAAGATTCACCTCCACTGGCATAGTCTATACCAGTAATGGACTACCTATGCTGACGTCACTACGCAATGTGTAGGCCTTCATATATAGGAAGTGCGGATTAAAGGTATTTCAATTAATTTCTATGGACAAAAATGATTTGACATACGAGTAATTTGAGTTATGAGCTTAGTCACGGAACAAATTCAACTCTTAAGTCGACGTATCACTGTGGTTAACTTACTATTTTGATATAAAAGTAAATTTGAATGTTCGACGACACACACGTCATCTATTAGAAGTAGGGAGGCACGGAGGAAAAAAATTTTTTTAGGGAGGCGTAGTAACACAAAGGTTGGAAACCACTGTTTTACAGTCATTGTTATTTGAGTCAAGGTCTCCACTCACATGACAAATGCACTTAAACTTCTCAGCTAACTTAAATACTTTATTAACCTAATTAATATTAATTAGTTTGGGTAGTAAACATGCCCACCAGAGCAAATGTGAATGCACTCGCAATGTGCAGAGCCCTAAAAGGGTGTGAAAAGCATGTTTAGGTTTAAACAGCCACCATGCACAAAAGCACTCCTAACCGGTCCTTCACTCCCAAAACTGTCCTCTTACCTACTCAGGGAAAAACTGAGGCAGTACGTCTTAGAAAACAGTTCGGTCTCATCTGCAGAATGTTGCTTTCACTTGAAAAACACTTTTCTTGCACACACGAAAAACATTCAAGAATTCACTCAAAATACGACTAAATATGGGCAGACTCTAATTAAAGGTGAGGATGTTTATTCCCCATTTTCTATTGTTCTGCAGAGTTACCCACAACTTATAATTGTATTTTAAGGTGATAGGGGTTGTCTTTTATGAATGATGCATATTAATGTCTTCTAGAACAGGGTTGAAAACTGCCATATATAACGTTGGATTAAGCTGTTAAGACTTTGTGCTTTGTTTTACATAGCATATATTGATAACATTTTACGTGAGTTAAAACATTATGGAGATATTCCACATAAAAGGCTTGTGGCTTTGGTCCAAAAAAGAATAAGTGGTCTTAATCAGCATTTAACACACCACCCAGCGATAAAGGAGAGAAGGCTATGGGTTGGAAAACATAAACCCCAGTTTGATCCATATCTTATACAAGATCCGGAGGTATGTTCAATGCTATTAAAACGACGCCTATTGATCCTTACGAAAATTAATCACATGTAATATTGGTAATGCTTCACTAACATTGCAAATGAAATGTACATAAATTTTTTAGAATCTGAAATCACCTGAAACCAGTCAAAATGATAAAATTCATACTGACTTTACACAACCAGCATCAAAAAGAAACATTAATGGATTCTCGGAAGATGAAGTTTGCAGTACCAGAAGGTAATAACTGAATGATTACTCCTGCATACGGAAACATAATTTATTTTAGGGAATTTGTATATTTACCATTTGAGAAATGGTCTAACATTAGACATTTATTTAATCATGTGCACTCCCAAAGCTTTGCTCAGCTAATACATTTACTTTATACTATCCACCTGCATAATTAGCAGGGTAGTAGAGAAAAGCAGACTAATATAGAAGGCCTCTTTTATATATTTTAATTACCATTGTAATATTAATTAAACTGAATTATAAAATTAAACAATATTAAATTGTCATAGTATGGATTTCTTTAGTGTGAAGACTACATGAGAATAAGTATGATTTAAGAACAAACACATTGTTACTGCTATTAATTCAGCAACGTATTACTTTTTAATATACAAGGGTCCTCCAGCTGGCAGCTTATCCCTGGCAGAATATAGGTCAGAGAAATGACAATCCATTCAAATTGAAGGAGATCAGGGCATGGGCAGTCATATTACAGGCCTTCTTTTCCGGGGATCATTTGTCAATGGAATGCTCTTAGTGAGGATAATGTAAGGAACTTTCTGAAAGGAGGTGGCATTACAGCAGGTAGGAAAGGAAAGGGCAAATAGATGCTAGGCTTCAGGTTCCTTGCAGTTTCATGGAGTTATAACTTAGGAATTGGAGTTATTCTCTCCACTGCCAAATTAGCCTATCAGGGCTGCTTGCAGTGGATTCAAATAGACTTAGAAATTAAAATTATTATGCTACCTATATAGCATGGTCAAAAAGTCTGTCTCCCCTCCCAATGCCCTAAAGTGAGTGAGAAATGGAAAAACCGATAGAGGGAAGAAATAGGAAGTACGTGGGTCTCCAACCAACAGTGACCTTTTCGTAACTTTGAACCTAAATATTCGGTCCTTTCTGGGACATGTCTTGGGAACTAAAGGCAATACACAGAGAATGTCAATTGCAAAGTTTATGGACATATCAAATTATACACAGCAGAAAAAAAATCATTCATATCAGACCAGTTTGTAGCCAAGTTGCGTTGGACACACCAGTTCACGTGAGATTAGTGAAGTTAAGCAGTGCAAGCCCACGTTAGTACCAACATGGGTGGTTGGTAAAGAACGTTGGGTGCTGCAAATTTCCCCACTCCTACGTCCTCTACACCTACCTCCTCATCTCCCACAAGCAGCCTCCTAAGGGTTCATCCTGTTATTGCTGCTTGGCTTACTCTCCAACCCATGTAATTAATCCAGCAATCCTGCAATATCTGCTGCACCCTCCTCAATGGTCACCTCACAAAATGAAATTGAGGCATATTTGCATTATCGGGGACTCTAGCTGGTTTCGAAAATAAGCGGAGTTTGGAAAACTGTTTTTAAAAAGTAGGCGGGGTTACATCATATGTAAGTTTAATGTGGATGCTCACAGGTTCAAAAAGTGGGCGGGGCTACAGGATATTATTATAAGACAGCCATTATGGCTTCTGGATTAGATGGGAGCACAGGGTTGCGTTGGGTCAGGTTGGGTTAGGTCAGGTTAGGTTATGTCAGGTTAGGTTGGGTCAGGTTAGGTTTGGTCAGGTTAGGTTAGGTCAGGTTGGGTTAGGTTAGGTTATGTACCAGCCCGTACGCCTCTATGTCCCATTCCATCACCTGTTCCCACGTCCTATTTGGTCTTGCGCTACTCCTGGTGCCCTCAATCACATGCAGCCCCATAATGGACCTAATAAGCTTCCTTCTCTCTCTTCATCACATGCCCATACCACCTCAGTCGATATTCTCTGAACTTCTCTGTGATGTCTTCTACCCCCAGGCTACCCTTAATGCAATCGTTTCGGATTCTGTCGGCCCGTGATACTCCACTCATGTAGCGCAGTATTCTCCTTTCATGGTTCTTCCTAGCTGCCCAACACTAACCCATACAGCATAGGGGGCCTAACGACCGTTCTGTAAATTTTGGTTTTAAACTTTATTGTGGCCCGGCGGTCACGCAGGACTCCACTTGCCTGCCTCCACTTCCTACGTACCTTTACTTTATCATTCAAGATCGTCAAAAATGTCGAATGCGCCAGCTCCAAGTAAAACACTATCGTGTTTTTACCAGCTCATAATCGTTTATGAGCTGATATGAATCGTTTATGATATTCATTTTCATTCTCAAGATCGATAGTCTTCCTTCAAATCTTGGCGCGTTCTAAAGATGAAGTCATGCATTTCCTTTTCGTCGACATTTCGTATTATGGGTGTGCAAAAAAGTACAAATGCATAAGTAAAATTTTTAGTGCTGTTTCGCGCAATAGAAAACAGGGCGGAAGTTCACATGGTTGTTAAACGGATTGGTCGTTAAATGAGGAAAAACACTGTCCAATATATCGCCTTTGCGTCCACTCTGAGGGACAAGATGGGTGCCTGACCCAGCCGTAGGTGGGAAAAGGGTTCGTGTTAGGGAGTCGGCCAAGACGCCGTAAAGGGCTAGAACTGTGGAGTCCGCAGTGCTATGCTTCTTGTTGGGGCAGCATTGCATTCGTTCTGCCACCTTTGAGCATGAATGAAAAGAAGTCCAGTTAATTACCACAGTGTTATAATATAATGCAAGATGGATAATGATTTGTGTTTACTTTTGTTCTATTTCTGCTTTAATAATGGAGCAGCATCACTTGAATTGTGTTATCTTTCTTTCAGAAAATGGGAATTAATTAATGAAACAACGGATTACCATAATCAAGTAGTTGAAATTATTCATACTCCTGAATTTAAACAATTTGTATTCGTCTACCAATGCACATCACAACGAAGATCATGCTTAGGTGAAAATGAAATGTAAATCAATTTCATTTATACTTAAATATATATTTTGCAGATTGATAAGTTTATATGTTAGTGATAAGTATTGGGAGCAGTGCTTATTGTCAATCGACATCATACTACTCCTTCATACGTCTCACAAACCATGAGAACCTTTTCAATGGAACACAAAAAATTAAAAATTATTGAAAGACTCTTGAAATCAGAAGGCAATTCTCAAATATTTCGTAAATCCACTTAAGCTGCCCCTAAAACAAGTCAATAACATCAAAAAGGACATAAGTAACCTGATGCATAACCAATAGACACTCTTTCACTGTTCTTATTAGAAGAACCAGTGTAAACATAACCTTTTGACGAAACTCCCTGGTGAACATCGATCCAAGAAAAATAGTGGCTAGTGATTAATTAAGAAATAAGTGAGGTGAATGTTACGAACAATAAAAAACTCTGAAAGGACTTCCCAGAAAAACGAATAAAACCTGAGGACAAAACAAAAGAGGAAAGAACATCTTCCACACCATAAAAGAAAGAAAAATCTAGATATAATTTTGTTACAATCCTCTAGAATTTAATGATTAACATAATTGACGAAAAAATATTGTAATATGAAACAAAATTTTTGAATAGCAAATAATTTTCACATCCTAATATATTTTAAGGGAACGGAATTAAAACGATATTATGAGGGTCACTCCAAAAGAAATGGACAATGTTTTTTTATATCCAATTTATTTTCCACACCTTTGATATTGTTACACAATGTTGATAGTTTCTTGAGAGACAAAATTTATATTTCTACATAATCTCCAACGCTTTCAACTGCCTTGTGCCACCGTGGAACTAAGGCCCATATACCTGCATGGTAGAAGTCAAGATCAGCCCAATTGAGCCACTGGTTAGCAGCCTTGTTGTGCATCATCATCCAAAATCAGATTGTGAATATACTGCACATTGTCAGGAGTCTGTGGGGTTCGATCTGCTCCTGCACAGGAGGTGAGCAGCAAATTGCGTTGGACACACCAGTTCTAGTCTGATCACTGAAGCTAAGCAACGCAACCACAGTTGGTACTGACATAGGTGGCTGCTTGGGAAAACTGGGTACTGTTAGTATCCAAAAATCGTGACATTAGTGTAGTGTCTGTGCAGCCTCTGCATCAGAAGTATGCAGTGGACGCGGCTATAATGACCTTGTAGTTGAAGGACCCTAAAACACCAACAAAAGAAAAATTCACAGGATGTCCACAGTATTGGCATGCCCACTTTCACCAAGTAATCTACTGGCCCAATGACTGACAGTACTGTAATCAACAGCATCATAACCATACAGCTTCTTCAATCGCTTGTGAATGTTTGTCACTGTCTCGTTCTCACAACACAGGAACTCTACAACAGCACGTTGTTTCTGACGAACATCAAGTACAGCAGGCATTTTGATGGAGGGGTACGACAGTGCAACTTGTGCAAACAGGCGGAATTCAATTTGAATAATACAGGAAGTAAGTTTCTATGTCCGCCATGAAAATCAAAGATGTAGAACAAAAAGGTGGATTTTTGAACAAATGTTGTGCATTTCTTTTGGAGTGACCCTCGTATACAATATACTGTACATATAAAATACGTTATATGAAACGAAGTAATTTCTGCCAACATTGGCTAAAACGAACCAAGGCAATAACAGTAATATTAACTAGCAAGCCTGAGCAAAAATTATTTGATGCCCAATGAAAAATATAAGCCAATAAAAAAGAAAGCTACCAAATTCAGAAAATTGCTCTTCAATATGAATTAGTTGTGTGAGCCAAACCTCTAATGATTGTAAGCTAACTAAAGGAGTGGCCATGTTGAAATGGGCCCAACATAGTCCATTATAACTGATTGTTTGCTTGTTGGTGTTTCAGGGCCCTTCAACTACAAGGTCATCAGAGCCCCGTCCACAGTGTAGTTCTGATGCAGAGACTGCACAGACATTACACTAATGCGACGATTTTTGGATACTAGCGGTACCCAGTTTTCCAAAGCGGCCACCCATGTCAGTAGTAGCTGGGGTTGCGTTGCTTAACTTCAGTGATCAGACGAGAACTGGTGTGTCCAACGCAATTCGCCGCTCCCCCATTATAACTGAATATAGTATATAAAAGCTCTTATAGGACATTCCATTGGTGTTCAGAAAATCTTCAGGCTAGGTCCGTTACGTAACTGTTGGGAGTTGGATAATTCACTTGGAGCTACAGAGAAAGAAGTTATCTTAATTGTGGTGGACACCGTTTTGGATATACTGTATAAATATCTTGGGAATATGTGACTTTGCCGTCGAACCCTACTTAATAAAATATCATTTATTCTAACGAATTTTGTAAATGCCTCACAGTCACTTCAGATTACCGTATTTTAGCTCATATAATGTGTGTGGTATACCCTATTTTTCTTAATGTGCACCCCCCGCTCGTGCGGTATTTGTGGAGGTGTGCTATACCAAAACTTGATTGCAGGAAGCCACATTGAAGATATAAAATTTCTGCCATGAATCTTAGCCAACGGTGCATTTGAATGAAAAGGAAATCATACAAGAAATATTATGGTTTCTTCTGATCTTGTCCTTACTCCGCAATGTAAGACTTGCGTTTAATTCTGAGCATTATGCCAACATTAGGTGTAATAGAACCGGGAATAGAATATGTGTAAATTCATGCCTTTTATATACCCATAAGCAAGCGCCTAAGGCAGTGGTTCTCAAATTTTGTTTTGGATTTCTTCATGATACCCTAGCGGCTGCAGACTGCAGTTTGGAACCACTGGACTAAGGGGATTCCCTGGCTTATCACCCTTGTCATTAACTCGTCCAATTGTGACACATGCGTAGTATAAGCGAGTGAACATAATGTCAGAACTTTATTACATAAAAGTCCAGTTTTCACACATTATATACAGGTGTGAACAGTAGCGGTTATAGCATACGCGAGGCCCTGTGCAAACCTGTGTAAATTGAAAGTGCGAGGCCCTTTCAACTTGCAAAAGCGAGGCCCCGTGTATTTGCACAGTTTGCACGTGCCTAAAACCGCCACTGGGTGTGCAATATACTGTATGTGCTAAAATAGAGTAATAGCAGCGCGGGCTAATAGCAATTCAAGGATTGTGATTAACTTGGTTAGGAATTAAGCTACTTGAACTGCTTACTCTTTTGTTATGCTATATTAAAGAATTAATGGTGTTTCTGCTGTTCAGCAAAAAGAATATGTTAATTTTAGTTAGGATATGGCTCCATGGATAAAGTTTGATAACACTGCACTTTAGCATTAGTTGATTTGTGTTGATTACAAACAACTACATGTGAGACTAAATTGAACCTTATAGCTTGATATTTAATGCTGTAACTGGATTCAAAAAGGAAACAAAGTATTCAATATTTTTCTTCTTTTTCAGGTATAATTCAGAATGTGAGATGAGGTTTGGATGGGTTAACATGTATCACCGTCGTTTGGATGTTACGAATGCAGCTCCACAATGGGGCTATGTGTCAACACCCCATCATTGTGCATGCAAAATAACTCCAAAATTCATTCCTGACTCAAAATAAACTGCATTATGTTTTAAGCATAATTAAAAATTTCTCTTACTTTTAATATTTAAATATTTAAATTTATGTTCTTTGAAATGGTTGATTTCTATAAATCAACTGCATTTATTGTATAATTTATTAATAAATAAGGTAATAAAGTTCCCTTTAACATTTGTAACTTATCTATTTTAGCGTAGCCCAAAATAAGCACCTCCTATATATGAAGGCTTTCACATAAGAGAGTAGGAACGGAATGACGTCAACAATTCCTTCACGAAATGTGGTTCGTGCTTTTACTGCAATTGAAATAATAATCACAGTTGATTTGATAATTATTAATCACATATAATTGAGACATAATTATTATTTGGTGAAGGATTACTTTTTGTGTTTACAAACGGTCTACAGGTTTCTCACTCCTCATAATGCCTTATATTTGTGTGCTTCAAAATGTCGGGGTAATTTTAAAATGGACCCACAGTAAGTGTTTTTAAGATTCCAACTGTCCCAGAGATAGAGATTCTTTTAATGTAACATCGAACTCCAGGGTATGTATTTATATATATTTGAATGTTATTTTTAAAGTGGCCGTCATGGGTGCATGAGTAGGCCCAGGGCCAGCGTCATCAAGTGTCTTGAATGTCATGGGGGGGTGACCTCTTGTCCCGTTGCAGGTCATCAGGTGGTGGAAATTGTCCACCACAGCAGAGAAATTTGCACAAGTATACAGGCAGGTAGACTGGGATTGGGAAGGGACAGCTGATGCCATGTGGGTCACCATTGCCAAAAAAACTAGAAAGCGCTGAAAAGCGATTTTAGGCTTGGCTAGAGTAGAAGGTACATTCCAAGGGAGGCCGACATGATGGTGGAATGATGAGGTAGAACGAGCCATCAAGCAAAATAGTGCTTTCCACAGGGGGATGGAAATAGCAGACCAGGGATCTAAAGTACAATATAGAGGTTAGACAACAGCTACTAAGATCATTTCTCTGGCCAAATACCAAAAATAAGAGGCCCTCTATGATCATTTAAAGACCAAAGAAGGAGAGAAGATTTTAACTGGCAGCCAAAGATATACCCCAAGCCATAAGTCATTAGAATGCAAGTAGCTGAGAAGTGAAAGTTGTGTTACCTGAGTGGGGTGTCGAGAGATGCTGATAGAATTAGGAATGAGTATATTAGATATAGCCTGGGGGGGTGGACATCGCCAAAAACTGGGAAGATAGGTTGAGGTAGTATGGACACATAATTAGAAGAGTGGAGGAGGAGCTCATTAGGTCCATTACAGGAATGCAGGTGGTTGGAAGCAACCAGGGAGGGGGGGATAGAATGCGTGGGGTCGATGGGGACCAGGTGGTAGACTGATGGCAGCAGAGGGCTAGAACCTGCAGACCCAACCCTGCCACAGGTGGGATAAGGATATTATTATGATGGTGATGTCCTCTATTTGCTATTTAACCAAAGCAGACGTGGTGGCAGGTTGTTGGTAAGGATATGGTAGTGTGTGAGGGTGGACGGGGACCTGGTGGGAGGTATTCCGGAGTGGAGGGCTATAACCCTTAGAACTATAAGGATTTTTTGGGTAACCCCCATCCCACCATTAAAAAAATATATCTCACCATTGAGAACACATTGGCAGCCCACCCATGAAGCTTCTGATTCCAGTAGAGTCCGGCTTATCCGACCTCCATTTAATCTGACATCCTGTGTTAACCCATACCCTGTGGGCACAGTCTCTTTTTGGACCGTTGGCACGATATTGCTGCCAGAAAGAGATACCAATACGGAAAACAAAGTGTGATAACAAATTTCTTTAACCATAATTAAATGTTATGAACAATAAATGCTTGTTTTGGTATCATTTTTGATATATCAATGTATGTACAGTAATTACAATTATTTTATGCATTTCGGATTATCCGACTTTTGGCTATTGAGGTGGTGCTGGCTTGCAATACAGCGGCTTCCTCGTGTTCCGATATCAGCAATAATCTTGGCTAAATCATCAAGACATCTGGTGGACAAAGACCGCCTTTCCAAGGCTAACACACCAAGGTTCCAGTCACGGTAGGGCTGTGAGGGCTGGAAGTGTTTAAAGTGGTGGGGAACCTCGTGACCCTTTCCTCCAATACCATCGTGCTTCAGCTTGGCGTGGTCGTCTTCTCTGTGAACGACTACGTTGTGGCTGGGGACCCCCCCCCCATGGCAAAAAATTTTAACTTTGCGTTTAATGCTTTTACTTAGTAATGTATTAGTCCTTGTTGCTATATGAAAATAATTATTAATTACACAGGTCTGCAATGAAAAAAATTGTCTTCAAAACAATTATTGTTTTTTTACAGTTTTATGGATGCTGATTACTGGAAAAATAATTAAAATATTCTATCATGTACAGCTTAATAAAAAATTCAATTTTCAGAAATTTAGTATATCTATCACCTAGGAAATATTATTTGCATGAACCTATTAATGTTAGATTAAGATTTGGTCTATATAAATACAATCAAAGAAATAGTATGCTGTTATTTATGGTGGACTATTGTCTAAATGTCCCTTGGACAGAATAGATTGGCCCTTGAAATAGGTGGCTGAAGGATGATAGGGTTGTTCACCATTCATTAAGGAATGGGGCAGTAGCAGATCCAGCAGCAGATGAAGGGGGAGCACTTCAAAAAAGTGCACCCCAAATACAGTATTTATAAATATGCAGAAGCCCTTACTATAAATCTAGCTAGCAATTACAATAGGTCATCTCCTGCCCCTTACTCAATGTCCTATCGTCAGTGGTTTAGCCAACTACAGATTTGATTGCAACTCTTGGACTTGCAGTATAGAAATGTGGATAGCAATGTAAAAATGCCTCATCAGTTGTGCCCCATTGAAACACTGAAGGGTAGCAATCCCTGCATTGCCCCCTTCAGGATCTGCCCCTGGAAAGGGGCATTTGTCACTGTCGAGGCAGCTGGTTTTGGGCAGATCCAACAAAACACTATTGCACTGGTTGGTGGAAGTTGCACATAAGGAAATGGTAGTGTGTGGAGTGGATGGGGACCTGGTGGGCGAGTTGGGAGTGGAGGGATACATGACCCAGCCACAGGCAGGGAAAGGGTATGATGATGAATGGATGTGTGTGGTATGGTCATGGAATGTGAGGAGGGAAGACGAAGCATGGGGAGAACCAAAACGTACTTGGGATTAGGTTGGAGGTAGGCAGCAGTGGTAAGCTAGATGCAATGACAGACCAGGGGTAGATCAGGGGAAGCACTTCAAATAAGTACACTCCAAATATTTTGAAATATTCCAAATCCCTTGTTATAAATCTAGCTTGCAATTACAATAGGTGATCTACTGCCCCTCAGGCAGTGTCCTCTCTTCAGTTGTTTAGCCAAATGTTGATTGCACTTCAACTGTTGATCTGGCAGTATAGAAATTGGGATAGCAGTGTGAAAATGCCTCATCAGATGCAAAGGTGTCATGCATCAGTTGATATATGCACCCCACTGGAGCACAAAGGGTGGAGAAATCACTGCATTGCTCCCTCTCCTGGATCTGCCACTTTCTGGAACCCAGTGACCAACCCCTGCCACAGGCGGGATAAGGATATGATGATGAAGCATAAGAGATTACTGTTGTGTGACAGAATCCCCCAGACAGAATCCCCACCCAAATGTGGCACAGCCTAAGGACGACAGGTACCAGGTGGTTAGGGAAACTTTTCGGCAGGATAGCTATCAGAGATAAAATGCCATCTGCATGGAGGGAGAGTTGGATAATGCCACTCTTCAAGAGCAAAGGGGATTTTCAAGATTGCAGTAACTATAGAGGTATAAAGATATTGAGCCATTCCTTGAAACTCTGGGAGAGAGTGATGGAACGTCACCCACGGGATAGAACTAGTGTCCGTGGAAATCAGTTCGGGTTTATGACATGTAGGTCCACATTGGAGCCAATCTTCATTCTGAAGCCTTGTTCCCTGGCACGCGACACCGACAAGAATAGTGATTGAGCAGACAGTATAATTATGACATAAACCACAGGCACTAACAGAAATTGTGCCTGGTTTGATTCCCTGGCATGAGCAAATTCATGTGGGCGATTAATAGTTTTGAATATGAACGTTTGATGGCGCCAAAACCGAAAAAATAAATGAACCAATGAAAAGTAAACAGAAGACTATTTAAAAATTCAAACAGGCAAACAAATTCGAGCGACACATTCCATCAACAAATGCAGTTAACTAACTCTCAACTCAACTTCACCATTGATTTCACGCTTACTTTACAAAATGGTAGTGTAACTACGTCATCAGTTTATGTGGATTGTCGTCTGCTAGAGTGCTATTCTCGTCGGTGTCATGTGCCAGGGAACCAGGCTTGAGGCAGATGGTAGAAAAGAATAGGGCAGCAAAGAAAGACCTCTATGCCATCTTTATCGACCAGGAGAAGGCCTTTGACAGTGTCCAACGACCAGTAGTTTGGGTAATACTATGAAAAAGGGGGTGGAGGAAGGGATCATTAGAATAATCCAGGATATGTATGATGGCTCCACAGCCATGAAAAGGACACCTTGGGGGAATACCAGGGACTTTCCAGGGAAAGTTGGGGTGCACCAAGGCTCAGCACTTAGCCCATACGTTTTTATCCTGGTTTTGGACGAGCTGCTTGCAGGGGTAGAAGACTGGGCCCCTCAATGCCTGGCATTTGCGGACGATATCGGAAAAGTTAGTGATTGCAGCAAACAGATAGAGAAAGGCCTAAACGATGTCAGACAAGCGATAGAAAAGGGTGGGCTAAATATTAACATGAACAAGACATCAATATTAACATCAATTGGGAAGGACAGGGAAATAAAGGTGATGTTCACTCAAGGGGCAAACTGGTGAAAAAGGTGCAAGAGGTAAAGTACTTGTGATCAACGTTTCAAAGCAATGGGGAGATAGACTTGGATGTGACCCATAGAATCAATGGGGGTGGCTGAAATGGAGACAAGCCAGTGGCGTCCTGTGTGATAGGAGGGTCCCAATCAAGTTGAAAGGAAAGTTCTATGGGACAGCGGTTAGGCCAGCTATGCTCTATGGGTCAGAGTGCTGGACCATGTAACTAGAATGCAAGTAGATGAGATGCAAATGCTCCGATGTGTCAAGAGCTGATAGAATTAAGAATGCGTATATTAGAGGTAGCCTGGTGGTGGTGGACATCGCTGAAAAAATGAGGGAGAATAGGCTGAGGTGGTGTGGCCACGTCATGAGAAGAGGGTAAGAGGAGCTAGTTAGGTGTATCCCTGGAATGCAGGTGGTCAGTAGCACCCAGGGTAAGGGGAGCGCAAAGCAGACGTGGGAGCAGGTGGTCCATAAGGACATGGCATTGTGTGGGGTGGACAGGGACATGGTGTTAAATAGATGGGAGTGGATGGCGAGAAGTAGTGGCGAGTTGCATTGGGCACACCAGTTCTCGTCTGATCACTGAAGTTAAGCAACGCAAGCCCAGTTAGTACTGACATGGGTGGTCGCTCAGGAAAGCTGGGTACTGCTAATACCCAATAATCGTCGCATTAGTGTAGTGTCTGTGCAGTATATGCATTAGAACTATACAATGGGCGGGTCTCTAATGACCTCGTAGTTGATGGGACCTTAAACTCCAACAAACAACAATGGAGGGCGAGAACCTGCAGACCCAACCCTGCCACAGGCGGGATAACGGTATGATAATGATAGATTATCCGACTTTTGTGCTTATCCGAAATACTGCCTGTCCCAATTATGTAGGATAAGAGGGACTCTACTGAAATTTTGAAATATGGTGTTTTTTAACTTTTATTTTGTATAGTGCAACCGTGAGAAACCACCACTGGTATAGACCCACCAAATTAAACATTAGCATTAAAAAGGCATTAGTATAGTCTCAATAGTAATGGTTTTCTTGTGAAGCAATGGTAAGACTACCTCTGCTGACGTCACTACTCAATGTGTAGGCCTTTATACAGAGTGATTTTAAAGGTCATGCTCAAAATGAAGGGGGAGGTGGAGGAGTAAAAAATAAACAATATTTACTCTGCAAAAGATTGAATTGAGGCTTTAATTATGGAGTTACAAGCATTTGATAGTTACAACCAAAGATCAAAGAATGGCAACAATTGTGGTTCCAAAGGATGGAGCTCCTGCACATTATGCACGTGAACGTTCGAGTATTTCTTCACAACACATTCCCCGGCAGATGCATTGGCAGAGGTCGTGCAGTGGAATGGCCAGCCCGTTCTCCTGATTTGTCACGACTCAATTATTTTTTGTGGGGTCATCTCAAAAGTCTGATGTATGAAACACCAGTGAATGATCCTGAAACACTTGTAGCCAGACTAGTAGCAATGAGTGAGGACATCAGAAATACACCAAATGTTTTTGCAAATGTGTGTCAAAGTTTTATGAGGAGATGAACAGTGTGCATTGAGTGCAGGGGACGTAATTTCGAGCAGCTGTTGTAATGGAAGTCTTTTGTTCAAATCCTGCAATGATTGTTATTTCTTCAGTTAATTTAAATAAATGAATAAATACCATTAATTAAAACAGTGTCTTTTATTATGGCAATGTTACCAGAATGTGTAATATGCATTGGTATTTCAAAGAGTCACAATTGTGATGCTTGTAACTCCGTAATTAAAGCCTCAAATCAAATCTTTTGCAGAGTAAACATTATTTTTTACTCCTCTACCTCCCCCTTCATTTTGAGCATGACCTTTAAAATCACCCTGTATATATGAGATGCTGCCAAAATCTATTTGTCAATTTCTTTAACATGCCAGTAGTTTGGTAATTTAACTTCACGTGTGCCATGAAGCAACCAAAAATTATGATAAAAGATTTAGGGCACTATAAATAATTTGATAACTAAAGAAAGATATCTCCATTTGTTCCTAACACAGAACACGTGACTTATTCTCATAATTCAACTTGATTGGTGCTTAGTCCCTTTAGTAAAATTCCATTACTCATTGCACACTAATACAATTATTATGTGATAAAGTTCTATGTGCCTTATAATAAAAAATCGGGCATATATTAAAAATCATAACACAGGATTGAATGGCTTATTGTGTTTCATGTTAAATCCACACATTGTCCCACAATACTTACCACGATTACCTGAAGGAAGAATGTAGACTGGTTAAGCCCAGGGATTAGGCGATTAAAGATTTACCTTAAGCCATAACAGTGAAGGATAAAAAAAGGTAGAGTCCTGTTTCATTCTTCTGAGGTATAGGAGTGGGGAGAGTATTTCTGCAGTCTAATTCCTGTAGAGGAAGAGGATATGGTAATGTGGGAGATAGGCAGGTGTGTAGGGCTAGAACCTGCATACCCGACCCTACCACAGGCGGGATAAGAGTATGGGTGGCGATGATGATGATGAGAAAATGAACGCTTCTAATACCAGCCATTTGTGCATTCTGCCCAAGTAAAATGAAGAGTATGACAAGGTATTCCTGTCAGTGGTTTTCAATTCAATACGTGGTGACCATAGATAGAGGTTTGTGTTAAATCCATAAATAAAAATTATTTATAAGGTCCATCATTCGTTATATCCAAGCAAATTACCCAAACTTCTATAACTTTTCATTGTTATTACCAGGAAATTCGTTATACGCAATCCTTTTACAATACAAACTCCTATCCTTTTGCCAGGACCTTGGAAACCATTCGTAATATCCAGGAATTCGTTTGCGAGATCGTTATAGCGGGGTTTTACTGTACCTGCATAAAGCCAAAATTCTTCCAAGTCACGCCAGCCTAGCGTTGTTTTCTTTGACATCCCATGTCTAATACCCATATTTTTGGAAATTTTGCTGCTACAGATATCACAAAAACAGGCAGGTATAACGGTGTATTCCTAGTTGTCCCTACGTTTAATAAAAGCAATTGAAATGGGAATGGCTGGGCACTGGAGTGTCCTTAACTGTGGTGTTTTGGTGGTCTCTGCACACCACTGGGACCGCATTGACAATGAACGGCCCGACGCACTATTGGAAGAGCATAGGAGGAGAGAATAGCAATGCTTGTGACTACTGGGAGGCGGACCGCCTGACCCCCATTGCCCAAACTGACAGGGCCTGGGACCCACGTAAAAACCAGTCTTGCCCTACTTATCAATTGCAAGAAGCAATTTGTGCACGCCCTGGACGATTTCATGACTATCATATAAAGGGTTTGCAACAGCTGAAGGGAGGAGAGTCAGTAGCAACAACTAAGCGTCTGTTCAACCTACAGATGAGTTCCACTGCCCTATGCAGTGCAGTGAGCTCTGCAGTCGAGACGCCAACCAACCCACAGCGGTGCCTTCCTACAAATCATCTGAATAGATAAAAACATGGCCCCCGATAGGTCAGGGAGGCGTCCAAATTCCTGTTGGTACACCGACCTATCAGTACTGGTTTTGGAGAAGGATGTGAGCGTCCAGTCGAAACTGGGCTCTGGCACTGTCCATAGGGGCTCAGAAGCTGGCGGTAAAAGCTGAACCCTAGGAAGCGTCACTGCAAGGCCAGCGAGACCATCCAACAACTGAATGCCAAAGGGATTTGTTGTTGTTTGTTGGTGTTTAACGTCCCGTAAACTACAAGGTCATTAGAGACCCGTCCACTGCATAGTTCTAATGCATAGACTGCACAGACACTACACTAATGCGACGATTATTAGATATTAGCAGTACCCAGCTTTCCCGCGCGACCACCCATGTCAGTACTAACTGGGCTTGCGTTGCTTAACTTCAGTGATCAGACGAGAAATGCCAAGGGGAGAGGGATATCCTGGGTGGTGGTCGAAAGACCATTGAAAAGTGTGATTAAAAATGGCAGTGTGTCAGGTGCTGGTAATGACCCTTCAGCCACAAAATACGTGCATCCACCAAGTGCTGCCGCCACACAGTCAGCAGACGTTCTTCAACCTCAGCTTAAAGGCTGAGCACTGGACTTGTGCAGAAAGCCTCAATGGACAACTGGATGCCAGCGTGATGACCACTATCCAGCATCCAGAGGGAAGACGGAGTGGCCAGGCCATAGACGCTGCAGATATAATCGAGATGCGATTGAACGAGTGATCATTGAAGCTAAAGCAGCACCATTTGATCAGTCCCAAAACCAGCTCCCTGCAGGCAACGCATAACATTGAGAGTGGAGGTACTTAGCCTTCAGCTCCTTCAAAAGCAAGACCCACGTCAGATTGCTGTTGAACTGGAGACCAAGAAACTGGACCGCCCCCACCACAGGGAGGAAGCGGTTATTCAGGATAAGCTGAGGCTCAGGATGGAGCCCTCGCCTACGACAGAGGTGCAACAGTTTTGTTAGGAGAGAACGCAAAACCACGAGTGGTGACAAACTTGCTGGCACTACTGAGCGCCAGTTGCAGTTGATGCTCAATGCTAGGCAAAGCAGAAGCTTGGTACCAGATGGAAAAGTATGCAAAGAGGGACAACTGTACCGGGGTGTGAACAGAGGAGGGTAATCCATTCACTGCAACAGTAAAGAGCATCAACTGCAGACGAACCCCTGTGGAACACCATTCTCTTGCAAGAAATTCAAGGAGTAGGTGTTACCCACACGCCCCCCCCAAAGGTCCAGCTGGGCAAAAAACTTTGAAGGAAGAGGGGAAAGCGACCCCTGAGCTCCCACCAGTGCAAGGTATCCAAAATATGACACTCCCTGAAGTTGACTTGCTGAAAACGAAATATTTGACAACCCGAACCACACATCTCCAAATGTAAAGAATTATTTACCATGCACCGGACATGACAGGTACAAAATGAAACCATGCTTTTAATTCTCATGTGATGAAAGAGAAACTTGAGCCACTCATGCCTCGAGAAAGAGGTCACCCACCTTTGCAAGAATCAAGACTGTAATCCAGAGCCAGAGTCATACAAACTTCCAATGATGTATTAAGGCAGACTGGACCAGATAGACGTGAAAATTTTGTAAAACAAGAATGCAGCAAGATTAATTTCTTAGACATGTTCGCATACAACACACCTAAAGTTAGGGTTAAATGGAGAACGGAAACGTACCCTCTGTCACTGGCAGACTAAAGACATGATGATATTAACTATTAATATAAAAGACAACACATTTCAAGTAGTATAAAAAGCATTCATGGTAACAAGTGCTATAAATGAATATTTATATTACTATTATTACTGCTGTATGTTTACAATTTGTGTATGAGCTAATCTTAATCTGGCTGATTGAAACAACCATCAAACATTTATCAGAGGTGAATGATTATCATTATCACATCAAATTAGTGGTAAATGATAAGAAGCATATATTGACAACCTGAATAATGATGAAGACAATACTTGTAAGACAGAGCACACAACACAATGGACTCAAATGCAAATTGCTAACAATTATGGACATAGGCCAGACATCAGGTTTTCAACAACAGTATGCAGACATGCAATTGTAAGATGTTTCTTGCATAATGACCTTTCAGTAAATCCAAAGAAGCAAAGAACAACACTGTTGAAAAATGTATAACCATAGGAATTTTTGACAGACGTTGGTGTGTCCAAAATTAAAAGGCATCAATCAAATTAATATCACGCACTAATGTTGCAGTTCGATACAGCAATTAATTTAATTTGTGCAAGACGCCATATTAAGCATACTTACTTCTGTTGGATATCTTCATAAATGCAAATATGTTATATGTTGTTTAACTGCACATAAATTAATAAATTACTTTACTTACACATAATAAAAATTTGCAAGTTCCATTAACTGCAGAATATATTGATGAATCAGAAGTAAGAAATACAAACAAAAGTTGATAAGAAAGGAATATATGCTATAAATTATAATTGACAAGAGGTAAAAGTATTTGTACGATGACTTCTCAATCCATCTATTAATAAAATAAATACAATTAAAACTGAATAATAATGACAACAGTATCTAAGTTAAAATACAAACCCATTCTTTTGCATCTACTCCTTCGGAAGTATCCTGTGATGCATCACCATCATCAATAGCCATTGTTGCAAAAAGAGTAGTTAGCTATAAGAAATGAAAGGTCGCATTAGCAACAAAAGCTGGACAAAATAAATAAAAAAAATTTCAACTGTTACTTGGTTATTAATAGAGCTGAAGTTTGAGCTGACATAACATTGAATTGCTTTAACTTTCCAACCAACATATCGGTCAAATACAACGTACAACACTGACTATTATATGGTAGCAACTCTCAATTTGCTTCCCCCAAAGATAAAAAAGCTAATAATGCTGCAAACAATAAAACAAGCAATGCTTCCACCCAGAATCCTCACACTGTATTTTTTCCTTTCGACATGAATATGTAATCCTTTGTGACGGATACCTTGCTGGCGAAATCTTTTCATGCTGGACCCATATGCCCAGATCTCCACCAGCACCCCAGCAACACCTTTGCCTTTTGCACCCATTCCAGCCGCTCCACCCCAAAACCCACCACCCCCAGAACCTCCTCCAATGTGGGGGTTCTCCAACCCCTTCTGCAGTGATCCAGTGCTGGGCAGACCAGTATCACATGCCTGACGTCCTCCACCTGATCCCTGCACAATCCACAGCCCTCCTCTCCACCTGTGATCTTTGCCATCCTCTGTTTCGTCTCCAGTGACCCAGCTCTTGCCCGAAACAGAAGTGAGCTATCCCAGGTATTGTCGTAGATTACCTCCCTCTCTATGTTAAGCTTGTTCCCATACACCCTCAGCGTTTTCTTTGCAGCCCTTCCCTCCATACTCTGTCGCCACTGCCCTAACCCCCATTCCTTCACTCTGTCCTGTACGAGTCTTTGCAGCGTTACTGCCCCCTCCTTGCCCTCCCTGGGGTGCAGTGTTATGCCTATCTTCTTTGACATCCTGTTTACCCTCCTCTCCCAGTTGGTAGATACTGAGTTATGGGTCATTTATCCATTTGGAAGAATGAAGGGTTGCACTTGGAGAGATTCAGCTGACGATAGCTTTAGAGATGGAGGTGAATTCCATTACAAATCTGAACTATCATTAGCGGTAGAAACAACGAAAACCTTTTAAGTTTTCTGTCACTGGCAGTGGGCTATAAACGCTCAAGAGTGAAGGAGTGCATCATGGACAGCAGCTCTGGGAGAGGATATGTTGGGAACTTCGACTAGTTCAATTAGTGGATGAATGCACTCAATTTCCAGGCCACTGCAGAAAATAGAGAAAATAGAGCACTGTTGGACATCTATGCGAAAAATGCTCTAGGTCCTCATATGTAAATTAAGTTAGTACATGGCGTTGTGCTTATCCAGTATGGCAGATTAATGCATGAGTAAACAATACGAGGTTCTCTATCAACTGGGAGAGGAGAGTAAACAGGATAATAAAAATAGGCATGACACTGCATGTGATACAGGCATGCCCCAATGCTGTGGGGGCAGCTAATTGAGTTGGACACAACCCGAGTTAAGGAACGCAACCCGAGCTAGTACTAGTATGGGTGGCCGCATGGTAAAACTTGGTGCCACTAGTACCCAAAAATCGTCGCATTGGCGTAGTGTTTGTGCAGTCTCTGCGTTAGAACTATGCAGTGGACGAAGTTGATGGCCCCAAAACAGAAACAAAACAAAATTTAATGCCTAACCACTACAGGAGGCGTTGGGGAAACCAACATTGCAAGAGATCTTGGAAGTGGTGGGCATTGGGGTGGAGCGACTAGAATGAGTGCAAAGCGCAAAGACGTTTCTAGGGTTCTGGTGGAGATATAGACATATGAGTCTAGCAAGCAAAAATCTCACCAGCAAGGTAACCGTCACAAAAGATTACATATTCATATTAATGGTCTTCTACGAAAACTAGATACGTTATTCTTTCACCTATTTGCTTCTACTTTTGTAACTAAAACTTTATGAATCATAAATGCTCTGATTCTTTAAAGATGGTGAATGAAACACAACTATGGTGAAATGCATGTATGTTTTCAAGCGAATATGCCTCATTGCAAAAAAAAGCAATTCAAATTAATTTTTCAACACTAAAATTATGGGAAGTTATTAAGTTAGCAGAAAGTGATTTCCAGATTATAACGCGCTATTTTTAAATCTTTAGCGCAACCCACTATGAATCCTACAACATATTAATCACGAAAAGTCGTATGCTTATTTATCTTCGGCCTACTGTTGACTTGGGCACTCCACCAGAGCAGCGCCTCGTTATATAGTAGGAAGGGTTCGTTCACGTGTTATGGACATCATGCACACTAAGGGAGCAGGGCTGTACTTCCCACCCGCGGCATCCCTCTAGCCCGAAAGATGATAACCCATCTCGATCCACTATCGAACCTGGAATAGTGCACCACTGATTAGGGATCAGACAGATTACGTTATAAATATAAAAACTGTAAAACGTCTGTTTTATACTCTCCGTGACCAACTGTACACTTCAATGACACAGGAAATCTTTTATTCCAACAGATATTGTTCAATTCATACTTATATTTGTTTGTTGGAGTTTAAGGTCCCGTCAACTACGAGGTCATTAGAGACCCATCCACTGTGTAGTTCTAATGCATAGACTGCACAGACACTACACTAATGCGACGATTATTGGGTATTAGCAGTACCCAGCTTTCCCGAGCGACCACCCATGTCAGTACTAACTGGGCTTGCATTGCTTAACTTCAGTGATCAGACGAGAACTGGTGTGTCCAACGCAACTCGCCGCTTCCATTCATACTTATAGATATAATTCGTTAGTCGTTTGAGTTATGCAATGGCATACAAATCTGCACGTAATACAGGGTGGACCACGTAACTATTGACGGTTTTTTTGCTCTACATTTTTAATGAAATGCATTGCATTTCTTTGATGACATAGGCAAGCATTTAAAATTTAGTCGCAAGAAGTTTCATAATTCGCCCATTCATAATTGGTTCATAGCACAACCAGTTTAGGTAAGAGGATTTTCTGTGAAATGAGCCTCAACGAAATCTTCAGCTTCTTCAATACAAACTGGTCGACTGCGTTTGCTGGTTCCAGTTTGAACACAACAAGTACCAATTGATGATTGATGCCATTTGTAAATGCTATCTTGAGATGGAGCCTTGTGCCCAATGTCAACTCTAAATTTTCTTTGAATCAAAACAGCACTTTTGGTCCACTCGTACCATGCAGCAACTTTTGCGCATTCTCCAACAGTGTATGCTACTGTAGAAATTCAATACAAAATTTAGTTTTCTAATTATGAGTCTAAAAAAATCTCAAACAAAATTTATATGGTTACTTCATATTCTTTAAAAGTTTGCCTACGTTATCAAAAAATTTCATAAATTTTCATTGAATTTCAATAAAAAATCAAAATGTTATAGAGATATAAAGCCGTCGATAGTTAGGTGGTCCACCCTATACAATTATTTATTTAATAGTGAAAAAAATAACAATGAGACATCTTTCCTTACAGTCGTTAGAGAACCCAAGGGAATGCATTTAATAAAAAATTATTACTTACATCTTTTCCTTTTAGATGGAAGACTTGAGTTGAAGATGGCACTTGGTTCACCGTCTTTGTAACAGGTTTTATCGTATTCTTGCTTACTGGAAACCCGTAATATTAGCATTATGAATAACCTCCAAAAATAAGTTTATCTTCCTTACATGATATCATTCCTTCTGGTTGCAAATTAAGTAATCTAGGGGTAACATTCTTGTTACTAAACCATTCTGCACTGGACAATGTGGGTTCCCAAGTAACTCTTGTAGGTGGAAATAAGTCATCTTGGAAAAACTCGGGCTGTAAATTCATGGCCACAAATATAAAAACAATTAAGAATTATGAAAATTGACATGACAATATGTGGATGGCAAGGAAATTACCTTTACTCGTGGCACTGTGAATGATAGTAGTTCAATTAAAGATGATGTTAGTCTAACTGCCCTAGCAAATTCAACAGACCTGACATCACAGACCGATTTGTCAAGAAAGGCTATGGCCTGATGAGGATTTGGGCACTTATGATGCGACAGTGGAAAAAGGTGAGGATAGTCGATGCCAACTTCATAGGCAAAAATTGTAGAATCGCCCTTAAAAACGAAAATTATTATTAATGAGTTTTGTCCCTGTTCAAAATATATTAAAAACGGTCTTTTCAGCATACATGAATAAAAATATATCACATAGTTCTCAAAGTTAAACAATGATTTAATTTGAAGCACAGTTTCCATATCACTTTATTTACTGATTTAATTGACTTTTTAAATCCATCTCTGGAATCTAAAGAAATTTAAATTATGAACTCCTATTTTGAACCTCTTGCAAATATTACTCTTAAAAACTGTATAAATACAGAGGAGAAAAGAGAGAGAGAGTGAGAGAGAGAAAGAAAGAGAGAGAGAGAGAGAGAGAGAGAAAGAAAGAGAGAGAGAG
>JAAFCE010009125.1:6088037-6127396 GCA_013389805.1 Trigoniulus corallinus | reverse complement strand
GAGAGTGTGAGAGAGTGAGTGTGAGTGAGAGAGAGTGTGAGAGAGTGAGTGTGAGAGAGTGAGTGTGAGAGAGTGAGAGTGAGAGAGAGTGAGGGAGTGAGAGAGAGAGTGAGAGGACCACATATGCTCTCCAGAGGACAGCAAGACCAATGGCCCTCCAGAGGACAACAAACAAACGATCAGGAGACAGAAGAAAAGCTCCCCAGATGCAGATGACAGCATAAGTACTGGAGGACAACTGAAGAAGATGCATACTTCCAATTCAGGTGACAGCTTAAGAGAAGTTCTCCAAAGAAAACCAAGCACCTATTAAATGTGAGCATCTCTGCTTTGTCTCCAATCTCTCAAGTCTCCAAACAGTAACTTAACCCCTACATCATTGTAATTTATCAACTAAAAATAAAAATCACCTCTACTAACCTACATTGAAGAACGTTGGAGAGATTATATATGAATATGAATTTGTAATCCTTTGTGAAGGATACCTTGCTAGCGAGATTTTTCATGCCAGGCCCATATACCTAGATCTCCACCAGCACCCTAGGAGTACCTTTGCCTTTCGCACCCACTCCAGCCGCTCCACACCAGAACCCATCAACCCCAGAACCTCTTCCAAGGTGGGGGTTCCCCAACTCATCCTGCAGTGGCCCAGCGCTGGACAGGCCAGGATCACATGCCTGACATCCTCCACTCAATCCCCACACAATCCACAGCCCACCTCTCCACTTGTGATCTTTGCCATCCTCTGTTTCGTCTCCAGTGACCCAGCTCTTGCCCGAAACAGAAGTGAGCTCTCCCACGTATTGTCATAGATTATCTCCCTCTCTATGTTAAGCTTGTTCCCATACACCATCAGCGTTTTCTTTGCCTCCCTTCCCTCCATACTCTGCCGCCACTGCCCTAACCCCAATTCCTTAACTTTGTCCTGTACTAGTCTTTGCAATGTTGCTTTCCCCCCTGCTTGCTCCCCTTGCCCCCTCCTTGCTCTCCTTGCTCCTCCTTGCTCTTCTTTGACATCTGGTTTACCCTCCTCTCCCAGTTGGTAGATACCCTCATGTTGTTTACCCATGCATTGACCTGCCATACCGGATTCTCCTTCCCTAGCCCCCATATCCTGCATAAGTATAGCAACTTACTTATCATTTCTCTCTGTTCAAATGTAGACCACCCCATGTCCCCTTGTATTGCTTCTACTGCTGTGAACCTATTTCCCCCTAATGCCATCCTGCCTAACCTTCTTTGGGCTACTTCCATACAGTCCCTTACCTTTTTACTAATGCACAGAACCTCATTCCATACGTTAGCCCTGGTACTGCTACAGCTTTCCATAGCCCCCTAACCATTTCATACCTTGAGAATGAATCAAACGCCAGTTTCCTTATTAATCCTTCTCTGGTTTATATCTTACACATGATGTTTTCCTCCATTGCTTTTAAATATCCCCTATCATTTGTGAGTTTAACCCCCAGGTATGCAACCTCTGACACTACCTCTATCTCCCTCTCCCCAAGCTTGATTGGCATCTTATTACTTGGCTGCATGCCATCCTCTCCTATGATCCTCAGTTTTGTTTTATCTTGACCAAATTCTAACTGGAAATCCCTACTGAACTGCTCACAGATATCCAGTTCTTCTTGGAGCTCTCCCTCACCCTCTGTCAGCAGAACTATGTTATCACAATGAAAGATGGCTGGGAATTTGTTACCATCCCCCAGAGGAAACCCCAGCCCACTATCTTGGAGCTTGAGCCCCAGTTCATTGATGTACACTAGGAACAGCATTGGTGATAATGGACAGCCCTGTCGCAATCCCTTGTCCACACCTTTCTGCCCCATATTTATTCCCTCCCAATGGAAATCATACCTAGTGCCCATATATAGCTTCTGGAGCAGCTCCACTAGCGCCTTATTAACCCCATACTTGGGAAGAACTGCCCATAGCTTCTCTCTATTCACCTTATCATATGCCCCCTTGGCATCCAGAAAACAGAGATATGCCTTCCCTTTCTTTCTTTGTCCTACTTCCATAATCTGTGTAATCATGTACAGACTATCACGCGTTCTATGCCCCTTTCGGAACCCATTTTGGAATTCTACTAGTTTGCCTGACCCTTCTATTATTGTCCCTAATCGACCCCTTACTAGCCCAGCAAATAGCATATACATGCAACTGTTTATAGCTACTGGCCGGTAACTGTCCAAACTTTCCTTGCTCTTTCCCTTGCCCTTGTACAGCATCACTACCCATGTGATGCCCCAGTCATCTGGTAATTTTCCATCCCCTAAACACCCATTAAATATCCTTAAGAGCAGTTCTCTACCTTTACTTCCTAGTGCCTTGAGAAACTCATTTGCTACCTTGTCCTCCCCACATGCTTTTCCCAACTTCAATGCATTTATCTCCTTATCTAACTCTATCCTGGTAAAGCATGCCTCTCCAGTTGATGCTCCCTGGCTTGTCATTGCTCTGGTTTGGCCCTTCCACCACCTTTCCACCAGTAGAGGAGAACCCACATCCATACTCCATCAATATCCATTTAATGCCTTCTCTGCTGGTTATATTTCTGCCATCCTTATCCACTAAAGCTTTCCTACCATCACCTACTACCTCACTCCTCTCTCTACGTCTATCCCTGACATATCTCCAAAATTTCTTGGTCATCTGTTTTCCCCCATCCATGATTTCCCTCCATTTCCTCCTATCCCCCTCTGCTATCTTCCTACCCACTACTTCCTTTGCCTCTCTTTTCTTCTGCTGATAGGCATCCCATGCTTGTCTAATGCTTTCCTCATCTCCCCCTCTAACTGCTTGCCTATGCTTCCTATTAGCTTGACGTCTACTTTCAATAGCCTCTCATGCCTCAGCATCCATTTATGGTTTCTTCCATTTATTCCCATTTCCTTTACCTCTTCCCTGTCCTTCATTAGCTTTGTCTATTAGGGCACTTATAAGTTCAGCATATGTGGCTTCTTTACTTTCCAGTACAGCTTCCATGTCCTTCTGGAACTCCTCCTGTTTAAACCATTTCTTCAGTTGCCAGCTGACTTTCCTTCCCACATGTATCCGTTTTTCCTTTATGTTCCTATCCTTCATAGTAATCATAATTAGATTATGGTCAGAATCTAAACCCACCCTGTTTTCCTCATCCACTGTCATTCCACACACCTCCTGCACTAGATCATTCTCTACCAAGCAGAAGTCAATGCATGAGCCATTCTGTGGTCCGACCCTTGTGATCCTTCCCTGACAGCACTTCAGAAGGTTAACTATTACCATGCCGTTTTGACATGCAAAGCCCTTTAGCATCCTACCATTTCTATTTTCAACCCCATCCATCTCCTATAGATGCCCATTGAAGTCCCCCACTATTACAACTTGGTAGCCCTCCAGGTGCAGGCCCTCCATGTCCTCCTGTAAGCAGTTGTATATACGTTCGTTCCAGCCCCCTCCTGTACCTTCTATACCCATGTATACTACCCCAATGGCCAGCTTTCTACCTCCTCTCTGTACCTTTATCCACCCATGCTCCCTAGAATCCTCACCCCACCTTATTCCCTTAATTTTCTTCCCCCACATGATTCCAACCCCACCTCCTTTCTTCTCACCATCCTTTCTGTTCCAAATGGTTGCATTGACATCATCATCTACATACCCCTCCTCCCCCCTTAGATGTGTCTCAGCCAGCCCCATGATATCTACCTTTTCCTGCCTCATAATTTCACATAGCTCCATCCACTTCCCTTTCCTCCTTACCCCTTGCACATTTGCAAAAGCAATCCTCAGGCTTCCTTGTATGGCCCTATCACCCTTGCCTCCCTTGCTCCTTTCTAGCTAGGAAGCTCTAGTATATGCCTCTGTATATAAAGAGCCTGTATATAAGAAGCCTCTGTATATAAAAAATTCTACTGAGAGAACCAAAACTTCCAGAGCACTACAAGATGCTTCAACGACCAAAACACCATTACAAGGAAGGGCAAGCAGAAGAGCAGTATGTAAGTGGAAAAACTTTTTATTATTTTGCAACAAGCAATAAAAATCCAATAAATAAACTCGGAAGCCCACATTGGTGAAGAAGACTGCGATGGGGCGACCGTGAACCAGGGGATGCCTTCAAAGAAATAGTTATAGCCAAAACGGCCACGACAACAGGAGTCCTGTGTGATTGGGGGGGGGGGGTCCCAAATAAAGTTGAAAGGAAAGTTTTACAGAAGAGTTTAGGCCAGCTATGTAATATGGATTAGTGTTGAGCAGTGAGGAAAAGCCAGGTAAATAGAATGCAAGTAGCCAAAATTTAAATGCTGCAGTACATGAGTGGGGTGTCAAGAACTGATAGAATTAGGTATAAATACATCGTATTTATTCCAATAAACGCCGCGCCGTTTATTTATTTCGTGGCATTTTTGGTGTGGCGCTTACTAGAGGGCGGCGTACTGCGCCAGTAGTTCTAGGTTCGATATTAGACTGAGGCGGGTTGGCTTCTTTCAGGTGAGAGAGAAGCTGCGAGGTCCCGTGCGGGTGTACGATGGCACTTGCACATAAAAGAACCCTCTCTACTATGCAACGGGTAGATGAGGTAATATTTCCAGGTGTAGGAGCTCGTCCCTGGCGTCGGTGGCATTCCCCCACGAACACTAGACCGACAAAAAATAAGCGTGGAGGTGGAGCTTTGGCCGGCAACCGGCTGCAGAAAAAACTATGACCAATATATCGCCCTGTGTCCATTCAGAGGGACAAATGGGTACCCGACCCTGCCATAGGCGGGAAAAAGGTTAGAAGTTGCTTTTTTGCTCATAGATGATAATGCTGGATGGTAAAATAACAGTGCCATATTTCCTAGGGGCGAACTAATGAAGAAGGTGAAAGAGGTCTAGTACTTAGGATCAACGTTCCTTAGCAATAGGGAAATAGACTCTGATGTGACCCATAAAATCAATGGAGGATGGTTGAAGTGGAGATGGGCAACCAGTGTCCAGTGTGATAGGAGGGTCCCAACGTAGTTGAAAGAGAAGTTTTACAGGGTGGTGGCTAGACCAGCTATTTTGTAGGGATCAGAGTGTTGGGTAGTGAGGAAGAGTCACATCAATGGAATGCAAGTAGCTGAGGTGTGAATGCTGCAGTACATGAACAGAGTGGCAAGAGCTGATAGAATTACGAATGAGTATATCTGAGGTAGCTTGGGGTGGTAGACATCACCAAAAAATGGACAAATAATAAAAATATGAACACACAATGAGAAAAGGGGAGGAAGAGCTAACTGGGTCCATTTCAGGAATGCAGGTGGTCAGAAGCACCCAGGGTAGCAGAGACTGAAGCAGACGTGGGAACAGGTTGTCCATAAGGATATGGCAGTGTGTGGGGTGGACAGGGGGAGTAATTGGGATGAGAATCCTTCAATAGGCGCCATAAGTGTGGCAAGTGCCATAAGCACTGCAAGGGCAGCGGCGATTATTGGAGGGCGGAGTCTGTTGTTTATTTCACACTGATGATGGGCGCTTATTAGAGGGCGGCCTTTATTGGAATAAATACGGTATTAGAGGTAGCCTGCGGGTGAGGGCCAGCATGGAAAAAATGAGGGAGAGTAGATTGAGGTGGTATGGACACAAAATGCAAAGACGGGAGTACGAGCTCATTAGGAGACGAGCACCTATGCAGGCGCGGATCAAAGGGGAGGTTTTTGGGATTGCACCCCCCCCCTAAATTTTGGGTCGATATTGACACTGACAAATGAAAATTGCGTTTCCAATCGCTGCCTATGGCTCAAAACCCCCTGACGAAAATCCTGGATCCGCCACTGCACCTATGTATAATACGCACCCAGACTTTGCATCCAATTTTTTGGGAAAAAAATGCGTATTATACAGGAGATAATACAGTAATAATTTCTTTCAGAAGCCATTCTGACTAACTCCATACTGTAATGTAAATCACTGCAATAACGAAAATTCTGTCTTCAATAGTGAGGGAATTTGGATAGCAAAAATTGAAAAAGCCACTCATCTAAATAGGATGAACAGGCTCACAGTCAAATGGCTGCAGATTGAATGTCACAATTTGATAAAGTTTTAGTGTTTTCGTTTGACTTAGAAAACCCTTTGCCATTTCCTAATCTTACTACATCAGTAGCTTATTATAAGCAAAAGTTATATGTTTATATTTTTGGTTGTCATGATTATAACAAAAATATAAGCCACATGTTTATTTGGTCTGAAACTGAAGGATCTCATGGGTGTCAAGCAGTTGGGGTCTGCAACAAAAATATATAATGTGAGTCTGATTTGGGTGTTATTTGGTTCCATTGCTAGGGTCAGGACAGCATGGAAAAATACTGCATGCTTCAACGTGCAGGCTGGGTGCATAAAGGATCAGCAGTTAGCCCATATTCATTCACACTAGAATGGATGAGCTGCTGATGGGTATAGGGGAATGGGCCCTCAGCGCCTGGTATTTGCTGATGATGTGGGAAGGCTTGAGGAGTCCAAAGAGGATGCACAAAAGGACCTACAGACATTAAAACAGCAATGGAAAGAGGCGGCCTTAAGCTGAAAATGAAAAAGAGTGTACCTAGCTTTCAATTTTAGTGGCCAGGGGCAAGGGGGGAGATTCATTGTCGGGCATTCGGAGATACCAGTGGTGCAAGAGTTTCGTTATTTAGGATCAGTTTTCCAGAGCAATAGAGATATAGATTCCGACGTGACACACAGAATTAATACGGGATGGCTGAAGTGAAGGCAGGCAAGTGGAGTCCTGAATGAGTCCCAATAAAGGTTTACAGAATGGTCGTTAGGCCTTCTGTGCTGCATAGCTCAGAATGTTGGGCAGCTAGGAAGAACCATGAAGGAGAATGCAAGTGGCTGAGGTGTGAATGCTGCACTACATGAGTGGGGTGTCACAAGCTGACAGAATCTGTAAAGATTACATTAGAGGTAGGCTTGGGTGGGAAACATCACATAGAAAATGAGAGAACTGTGGATTAGGTGGTATAGGCATGTAGTGAGGATGGGGAGCAGGAACTCATTAGGTCCATTATGGGACTGCATGTGTTGGAGCACCAGGAGAGGGGAAGACCAAAACGGACGTGGGAGCAGGTGGTGCAGAGGGACATGGAGGTTTGTGGGGTGGAGGGGGTCTTGGTTGGGGTAGATGGGAGTGGAGTTTAAGAACCCGCAGACCTGACCCCACCATTGGCAGAATAAGGGTGGGATGATGATGATTTTGATGTTATTACTTTTCTTTCACTTGCCAAATCGATTAACTCCCTTAATTACCCAAAAAGTTGTGATATCAATAACTATTACACCAAGGCTATTCTGTTTCATTTATTCTACTTGTCTTTAGATGAAAGCTACATCTTCATTTATGCATTATACAATGTTTATTTCAATTTTTGTCTTAAAGGGAATTTTTAAAAACAATCTATATTAAGTCATCAAATTTCTCCACTTTCTGTTTTATGAAGTTAATCGATTTGGCAAGTGAGTGGCTCATTTATTGAAACTCTGTCAAGCACAAAATCAGTATGTCAAAATGTAAATCAGTTCGAAACACCTTAGTGTTTCAACTAGAAATGTAACAAGTTAGAAGTACAAGAGATTGAATTAAAGAATATTTGAGAAGTAGAAACACCAAAAATATTGCAATACCTTCATTTGGTGTAGCATTTATTAAATTTTTTAATTCAGCAGCGTGGGGCCCCTGAAGCGCGGGGCCCAAGGCGGTTGCCTTGGTCGCCTTGCCCTAACGCGGGGCCTGAGCAATACAATAATATTTGATATGCTGTATGTGAAAATATGTCTTTCATTTTTATGTTAGTAAAGGTTGCTTCCGTTTTCTATATTTAATCCGTTTACTTGAAGTTTTTCTTAGAAATGATAATGTATCAGTCTTCTTGTAGTTTAATTTTACAATACTCAACAGCGATGTCATATTACTGCGTCTATTCTTATAGTTTAATGTGATTCAGATCCTAAAAGTGACCAGCGTCAACGGTATAATAAGGCACAACTGGTATAAAAACGATGCCATGAATAACAATGAAAAGGTTCAATAAAGCGCACGATATAGCCCCTTACTTACAGTTAAGCCTACTACATTTGCTGACTGATGGCAGTGAAAATTCTGTGTTGCATCAGCAGTAGTTTAGATATCTGGCCTATGAATTACGGCATGTTTACTAAACTAATACAATTCGGAGTTAGGCCCTTGAAGCTGAACCTAAGGAATACAGTAGCTAACAGAATGTCAGCATTGGAATTCACGCGACCTTACCTTCACTTCTAGAACTCATACAAAAAGTCTGAAAAAAATATATGCTGTTAGACCAGCGGTGGCGAACCTATTTCAGCTGGCGTGCCAACGTTTGAAAAGTAATATTTCTTGATGTACTATCGTGCTAGATAGTAGGGTACCCTTACTTCCGATTTGTTACAGGAAACTGAAATTTCACCAATTGATTAGTCTGGCTGTATGACCCGCCATAATGGCACAGTGTGTATCACGCTCGTCAACTCCATCAGTAGTCCTAAGTTCCAAAATGGAACGAGGTGGGTGATTTTTTTTTTGTGGGCCTCCTTTAGGATGAGAAGTAGAGCCAAGGTCCCATGTGGTGTGCGATGGCATTTGCACGTCAAAGAACCCTCTCTACTAGGCAACGGGTGGGAAAAGCAAAATTTCCCAGTGCAGGAGGTTTAGATCGATGATAAATAAACGTGGGAGTTACAGCTTTGGTCGGCAGCCGGCAGTTTAATTTATCGCCCTTGTGTCCATTCAGAGGGACAAGATGGGTACCCGACCCCGCCATAGGTGGTAAAGAGTTCGGAGTTGCAGATTGGTTTGGCTATACAATATATAGTACACTGTAGGTTACCCTGTATACTGTATGTACATGTCACGGGCCAATAAAATTGTTCTGCGTGCAGTAGATCCGCCACCCCTGTGTTAGACAATACAACTGACACACGTAGACAATAAACGTTTTCTGTATCTTCCAAGTAAACACCAATATGCTGGCTGAAGTAGTAATTGTAAAACTCAATTATTGCAACTATGCACAGGTCATTGAAACAGTTAAAACTACGAATTTCAAATTTCAAAAGCAGCCCTAATGTTTACAACCCTCTCACTAATGGGTACTCTCTAATTAGTACTCGACTCTGGTAACGGCATACTGATTTTCCATATTCTTCCAACTGCAGCAATTACATATTTATGACGTTTGTATTTTATTTACGTCAACTATCTGAGGCACTAAGGTAATCAACAGATTCAACAATGATGTAATCACATTACCTTTCCTGTGAGGAACAAGGTGCTGCTGTCCTCATCATAATATGGAACAAGAATTGCTGGTGAAACATCAATACCAACAGTTGTAAGTGGTTCTTTTGGTGAATCAAAACTATAGACATAAATTTGGCGTTCAGAAACCCTATAAAATAGGGAGAATCAAATAACTAGAAATTCATCGTTTAAACAAATTTGTCTTCCGATAATTTTTTAAATCGTAATGACATTCGCTAACAGTATTGGAGTGAGAAATTAAGACTACGCATTAAACATTATTCAAACTAATAAACATATATTCTTGTATATGAAAATATCCATTATGCGAAATAAACAATTTAAAGACAGTCTATCTTCACTCTGGGGCAATTCATTTTGAAGAAACCAGAGGCAACTTTTGCTGATCTACACATATATCTTATTTCATGCAAATGGCAGAATTTTACAGAGGGTGCACTTAAGGCTCCCATCTTATGTGAAAGAAACCATCTCCCTGCCGGGTTCGAACCTAAAGTCATGGACTCGCTGATCAAGAAAACTGCAAATGAAATGCCATGGTAGTTCAAAGCTTATAGAGGTATTATTTAGTCATTACAGTTAAGTATTTATGGAGTGGCGTCGTATTTCAAGCAAAGAGGCTGTGAAAATGAAGAATGCGCAGTTTAGTTAAGGGGTTATGAAAATGGTACAGAAAAGTGAAAAATGAAGCCTGGTTCCTTGGCACGCGACACCAACGAGAATAGCGTGCTAGCAGACGACAATCCACATAAACTGATGACGTAGTTACACTACCATTCTGTAAAGTAAGCACGAATTCAATGGAATGTGTCGCTCGAATTTGATTGGCTGTTTGAATTTTTAAATAGTCTTCTGTTTACTTTTCATTGGTTTATTTGTTTTTTCCGTTTTGGCGCCACCAAACGTTCATATTGAAAACTATTAATTGCTTACATCAATTCGCTCATGCCAGGGAATCAAACCAGGTGCAATTTCTGTTAGTGCCTGTTGTTTACGTCATAATTATACTGTCTGCTCAAGCGCTATTCTCGTCGGTGTCGCGTGCCAGGGAACTAGGCTTTATGCCTGGTTCCGTATACCCACGCGCTAACGCTATTACCGTTGAATCAGACGACACAGCACAAAAAATGGTGACGTCACACTGCTACTTGGGGTGTCGCAGAGCAGCTATGCGTGACGGTAGTTGAGTTGACCAGTGGTCAACTCACAGCGTCCCGCACGTCACGCTGCGTTCTGATTGGCTGGCGGTTGAGCTGTCTGCTTGAAAAATGGCGGTGGATAATGTAAGACATGACGGCGGCGTGCGGTGACTCCAAATAAAGCGCTGCACTTAAGGAATTGCGCTGGCGGTCCTTCATAACGAACTAGCACAAAACGTCATCAAAATGTCGTCAGTGGCGACGTGATTAGCGTTGAAGTGTGGTGCTACGGAACTAGGCATTAGCTCCTTGATAGGAGAAACTATAAATAATAACGAATGCGAGGGTTCGACCACAATACCTTAAGCCTAGTTCCGTGGCACGCGACACCAACGCAAATCGCGTTCGAGCAGACGAAATGCCACAGAAACTGATGACGTAGGAACTCAACTTTTTTGTCACGGTAGCAGGAAATCAACAGAAAATTGGAGTTGAGAGGCAGTCAACTGCATTTCTTGCTTACAACTGTCGCGCGCATTTCATTGGCTATTACTTTTCGAACAGCGTTTGCCATTTAAATTTCATTGGCTGTTGGATTTTTTGTGCTGTGGGCGCTACCTCACCGGCATTTTGGGAAACATTTACACTACTTATGATGTCTCGCCTGCCATGGAACTACAACATGCGCAATTTCGCCTAGCGCCTGTGATTGACGTCATAATTTTGTCGTCTACTCAGGCGCTATTCTCTTTCATGTCGCGTGCCACGGAACTAGGCATTACTGACATAAGAAAATAATTGTCTGGAATCTAATTTCCCGGCGAATGTTTGCCAAAAAAAAAAGGGAACCTAAATTCGGCTTAAGTCTTACACGCTGAGGATAGGTGTTATTCTCAAAATAATAATTTCTTCTACATCAATTGTATATACATCATTCTGAGAAATAGTGAAATGTGCTTCCACGTCATGAGATCTGAAATCAATGCCGGTGGGCGACTCAATTTCTTATCTAGGGATTTATCCCGTTTTCTTCCAACAAATTATTAAAATTACTATAGATTCACGTGAAAGATGAGAAAAGATTAAGACGCTGGGTTGTCAACAAGAAAGGAGAGAAGAGCTCACAGACCTCGGATGATGCCATAAGCCAGATAAAAGTATAGTGATGTTGGTGAAAGAAAATTTATACATCCAACAATGACTGCCTTTATGCAGCTGCATATTCAAATCACTTCTAATGAAGTATTGTTTAAACATGAAATTCTTACCTATCAAATCCAGTGACTAGAAGAAATTTCCCATCAAGTGCCCAAATGATACGTGCGCCACGATTTCCAACTGGGCCACTTCCTTCCTATTGAATAACGGAATCATTATAAAAGGAAAGCAAATATGACACTTACATTGGCAGATTGTTACCTTGATGGGTTCGAGGGAAACCCTAGGCTCATACACTCTTATTTTATTATCCTTACAAACACTGGCCAGAAATTGCCCATTTAGGGACCACGAAACCCCAAAGACCTGCTCAGTGTGGCCTACTAACTTGTATTTCTCCTCCAAAGTCTTTAGATCCCAAACTATGAGGGTTAGGTCGTAAGAGCCTGACACCAACACATCTCTCGCCAGTGGATGAAATTTTATAAAGTAAATTTTTTCTGAGTGACCTTAAAATAAAAGAAAGTGACTAATAAACAACAGTGAAACAACACCAATAATAACAAAGATGGCGGTGACGTAAACAGCTGTTCAATTACAAAGGGTGATTGTTATTTCCAAGAATATAAGGTCTGAGTCAAAATGATAGCACCATGCCACCGAATGAAAGGCGTGTAATCGTACGTGGCACAATTTTCTTACAACCTTGAAAGAACAGACATTTGTGAGATTCGCCTTGAGTCAAAATGATAGCCCCACGTGCAAATAAAAATAATAAACCACAGCAAAACAAATTGTTGATGGTCAATGAAGGTGCCTTTGTTAGAGATAACTTTAAATACACGTGTCGGAATGGAATGCACCAGTTGTCTGAGGTGAAACGTATCAATATGTTCCCAGGTCTCCTGAATGGCAATCTTCAGCTCAGAATTGAATTAAAGTGACGCCCATTTGTATAAACAGCACGATTCAAGATGCCCCGTAGGTTCTCCATCGGGTTGAGGTTTGGCGAGAGGGCAGGCCAGTCCAAAAGGCAAATTTCATTGTCAAGGGACCACCCCCAAGTTGCTTTGGTTGTACGGATACGAGCATTGTCCTTCTGGAATTGAAAGAAAGGCCCTCCTAACTGTTCTGCAACTGGCAACAGATGACATTCCAACGTTGTTTGGTAGTCCACAGCTTTCATCCTTCCATCCAGAAATGCAACATTGGTCGTTCCACGTGCACTGAACCCAGCTGACACCATAACAGAACCACCACCTTGCTGTCGTTTGGAGAAGAACTAAATTTCTGCACTGAGAGGCCTGCCTGTTTTATTAGCATCCTACTTTCATTCCGTATAATTAGTAAGAGCAACAAACACTACCATAACAGAGCTGCACAAGACGTCACGGAGAAAAGTTCATTATTCCCCTTAAGTACTTATTTCTCTCTTTGAAATGCAAAGGGGTCAAGACGTCAAAATAAGCAACTAATATCTTTGATAATGCACCTACAAAACTAGCGTTCCGATCTATCACCAAATTTTTGCTTTGCTGATGTTATTTCTACGTCGCTTTAATAAAATAAGTGATGCTAACAAACAGCACAATAACAGCAGATGTTTGATGAGATTCATGTCAGAGAAATAACTTTTTTGAATTAGGAGAGTGAAATCCAACAATAAATCTCCTACTGTGTAAATCAACCAGACTTAAGTCTACAAAGCTCAAGCAGCTATGTTTTATCTCGCTATTAAAATATACTCTGCTAATATATTTACTAATAAAATAATGAAACATGACTGTGCAATTATTGCTCATAAGTTTTCCATGAAATATTTTTCAATGGCAATTAGAATTATTCTAAATTTTCGTCGGTTTACATTCATCACTTAGTGATTTATATGATGGTTGGTTTTAATTGGTACAATGCATAAATCTACTTTAGTTCTTTCTAGAACCATACGGTTACCTATATATTCACACCTTCCCAGTAAAACATCGTAAGCGACATTCTTTTGAGATTTTCACTTTTTCATTTAATCAAATTCTTCAAATTATGACTTTATTAATAATGTTATCAGTTCTGCCCTACGTTAAATAGTTATTTTACTTTTTAATACATAAAAATAAATTGGTGTGCACTTTAGCGAACTTATTTAATTTTTTCAAGTCATATCTGCTGCAAAAACGTTGTAACCATACCAGAAAGGTCTAGAAATGTCTAGAAGAGGCACGCTTATAAAATTAAAATATCCCTGATTTGTGGCCAGTAAAAATACCACAAGTGCCAATTTGTAAACGCCAAGCCTTCACGTCTGGGCGTGAGAAACTGTCGTAAGCGACTTTTGTTTAAAATTTTTATTAAAAACACTTACCTTTTTTTACTTTAAAATAATTTAAAAATTATGTGCCTCACTTTGATTAAAATAAACTTTACAGTTTCAAACAATAACAATAAATAAGGATGATGTTTTACTGGGAAGGTGTCGATATAAAGGCCAACATTGTATTTAAAATACCTGAAACAACAGCTGTAGGAGTCGTTAACGTTTCTGTAAGACCCACATGAGGTATCATCCACAGCCTGATGTTAGCATCATCACATGCTAGTGCATAATAAGAAAATACCACTAAAACTTTGACAAATAGGAAATTATGATTTTCATATAATATATAAATTATCAGAAAATCCATACCAACAGCTAAACGAGAATTATCAAAGCAGTCCCAAGTAAAATCCATTACATTTGTTCCATTTTGAATAACAGGAATGATTCCATCTGGTAAACGGCCAGGCTTATTCAACTGTAAAATTGAATTCATTTCAGCAAAACCATGCCAACAAAACGAAAGATAAACAGCTACGTTGCTGCCATACACATCATTTGTAACCTCAAAAACTGCGATTTTTCCACCAGGTCCTCTCAATGATACAGCCACACGTTCCTTATTAACTGAGAAGCCATCACATTCTCCCGACACAGAAGTGCTTAAATTTCGAACATTTTCTATTTGAGTACTTCGATGCATTGGAGTCACCTTAAGATGGCGAAATTTACAAACCCGGAAGCCTGAGAAGAATGCAGAATATCGTAACTATCACAACAAAACTATTTAAACAGTTAAATGATTTTACCTTGAAATGGCTTAGAAGTCTTTGACGATAATGGTGCATTTGAGGATGGTTGTGATTTAACTGGTAAGGGTGACCCAGGCGATCCACAAGTAGTTTCCGAAGACATGCTATTTGGCATATCATAACTCCCATTTGAAACACCATTGTCCCGAGAGATCTTTCGAAATGACATCCTTGGGGCAGCTACTGGAGGGTTACTACATGTGGAATCAACAGACGAACTTCGACTAAATTGTTCCAAATCGGTTGATGACGTTCGTCGACGTCTTGGAGCAGGTACTGGTCCTTGAGCAGACTGTGCATTCACTTGGGAAGTTGGCTCCAGCTCACTACTATTGTCATGAATATGGGATTTCGAAAGTGACATGCTTTGTTCTTCACCTTCATTTCCCACAGACGTTATTTGTGCCTCATCGACATTATTACTAATCAATTGATTTGGCAATGGACAAAACCTTAGTAATTGAGCTTTGTCATGAATTAGGGGATTAAGACTGACATAAGGAACCTAAGTAAACCATGAAATTTTATAAATCCCAAATATTACTTTTATGTCAAGAAATTTAAAGCAACATACAGTTCGATTCTCTCCTTGAATCCATTCTTCAACCGTCATTGCAGGTACAGGTCCTTTTGTATCCGGAAAGAGATCCTCATGGAAATCTCTGAAAGTCTAAATGGTAAGAATAAATATAATGTTTTCATCAGAAAATCCACGCAATGACACTTTCAAAAGCATGAAACTCGCCTTCCTTGGCACTTGATATGTGACAGGAATAATTGCATTAGACATCAACTGTAAAAGCCTATTAACTTCACACTGCATTACATTCAGTGCTCGCTTTGGAACAAGACAAACGCCTTTAATTGGTAATTCACATATGTGCCTTGATGCTAATAAAGTAAAGGGGACTCATAAAAATAATAAACGAAATGTCGCTAAAAATTGAAAAAAAATGTCTTTAATTAATGGTTTACTAATATCCCCTTTAATCCTCAACTTTAGATATGAAAGTAAAACCAAGACAACAAAAATTGTAAAGTATTCAAGCAACCACAAGAAAATTCTACTCTTCAACTAGTCAAATAAGAGTATAATAATAAGATGGATCAGTGTAAAATAATTTCTGATATGTTCAACCACTCAACAATCCGCAAATTATTTCTTATACAGTCGGACCACGCTAAATCGACCTTCCGTAAATTGAAAACCTCCCCATGTCGAATTACTTGTTAGTCACTGGCCAAAATTCCATAAGAGCAATGTATAGCACACCAGTTTCCCTAACTCGAAAAAACTCCGTAAGTCGAATTTTATGGCTCCTTTTGACGCCAAATTCGTGATGTGCGACTTTATTCAAAGCTAAGAAATTTCAACTGGGAGAAAAATAAAACAGTAGGGTGCGTACTGACATTTATATACAATGCATCCCATCTATTGTGCCATAAACAATAGTCTGAAATGCTCTAAGGTGGATTAACCCCACACATGACTGCTTATGAGTGGGCTGTCCTTATCCGTGTGTAAGTTTCCAATCTGTATATTTTATATCCGAATATATTTGGCCTATTTGGAACTATTTAACATTCGAATATTTTAGAAATTATTCGTATAATATTCTGGAAAAATTTAGAGCCATTTGGGACCAAATATTTTGCAAATGTCGACACTGTATGCTGAATTTAGTACATAGCAAGTGCAATCAATGGTTTACTGCAGTCAGTGCTTGGAAGGGGTGATAGGGAAATACAAGTAAGCCTGAAGATTGCATTTGCAAATGTGCAAGGGTGAGGAGGAAAGGGAAGTGGATAGTTATGTGAAATTATGAGGCAGGAAAAGGTAGATATTATGGGGCTGGCTGAGACACATCTAAGGGGGGAGGAGGGGGTATGTGGGGGTATGCAGTTGATGAGGTCAATGCAACTGTCTGGAATAGAAAGGATGGTGAGAAGAAAGGAGGTGGGGTTGGAATCCTTTGGGGGAAGAAAATTAAGGGAATAAGGTGGGGTGAAGATTGTAGCGAGCATGGGTGGATAAAGGTTCAGGGAGGAGGTAAAAAGCTGGCCATTGGGGTAGTATACATGGGTATAGAAGGTACAGGAGAAGGTTTGAATGAACATATATACAGCTGCTTGCAGGAGGACATTGCGGCCCTGCACCTGGAGGGACTCCAAGTTATAATAGTGGGGGACTTCAATGGGCATCAGCAGGAGATGGATGGGTAGAAAATAGAAATGGTAGGATGCTAAAGGGCTTTACATGTCAAAATGGAATGACAATAGTGAACCTGCTGAAATGCTGTCAGGGAAGGATCACAAGGGTGGGGCCACAGTACAATTTATGCATTGACTTCTGCTTGGTAGAGAATGACCTAGTGCAGGAGGTGTGTGCAATGACAGTGGATGAGGAAAACGGGGTGGGTTTAGACTCTGATCATAATCTAATTATGATTAGTATGAAGGTTAGGAACATCAAAAAAAATGGAGACATGTCGGAAGGAAATCCAGCTGGCAACTACAGGTGGAGAGGTGGTGGAAGGACCAAGCAGACTAATAACAAGCCAGAGATCATCAGCTGGAGAGGCTTGCTTTACTAGGGTAAAGTTAGATAAGGAGATCAATGCATTAAAGTTGGGAAAAGCATGTAGGGAGGAAAAGGTACCAAATGAGTTTTTCAAAGCACTAGAGAGTAAAGGCAGAGAACTGCTCTTAAGGATATTTAATGAGTGTTTAGGGGATGGAAAAATGCCAAATGTCTGGGGCATCACATGGGTAGTGATTAGACTAGTAGTGATGCTGTACAAGGGCAAAGGAAAGAGTTTGTTTGGATAGCTACCAGCCAGTAGTTGTAAACAGTTGCATGTATAAGTTATTTGCTGGGCTAGTAAGGAGGCGATTAGGGACAATAATCGAAGGGTGAGGCAAATTAGTGGAGTTCCAAAATGGGTTCTGAAAGGGGCACAGAACAGACAATATCCTGTACATAATTACAATGCTAAGGGTGCATATGATAGGGTGGATAGAGAGAAGCTATGGGCAGTTCTTCCCAAGTATGGAGTTAATAAGGTACTAGTGGAGCTGATCCAGGAGCTATATATGGGCACTAGGTATGATTTCCATTGGGAGAGAATAAATACAGAACAGATAGGTGTGGACAAGGGGTTGGAACAGGGCTCTCCATTATCACCAATTCTGTTCCTAGTGTACATTAATGAACTGGGGATAAGCCTCCAAGATAGAGGGCTGGGGTTTTCTATGAGGGATGGTATCAAATTGCCTGCCATATTACAATGTGATGATATAGTGCTGCTGACAGAGAGAGAGAGGGAGAGCTCCAGGAAGAACTGGATATGTGTGAACAGTTCAGTAGGGATTTTCAGTTAGAATTTGGTTGGGACAAAACAAAGCTGATGATCATAGGAGAGAATAATGTGCTGCATAGCAATAAGGCACTAATCAAGCTTGGGGCGAGGGAGATAGATATAGTGTAAGAGGTTACATACTTGGGGGTCAAACTTACAAATGATAGGGGATACCTGAAAGCAATGGAGGAAAACATCATTTGTAAGCTAAAAACCAGAGGATTAATACAGAAACTGGCATCTCATTCCTTCTCAAGGTATGAAATGGTTAGGGGCCTATGGAAAGCTGTAGCAGTACCAGGGCTAACATATGGAAACGAGGTTCTGTGCATTGGTTAAAAGGTAATGGACTATGGAAGTAGCCGAAAGAAGGTTAGGTAGGATGGCCTTAGGGGGAAATAGGTTTACAGTAGTTGAAGCAAGGTTTACATCAGTTGAAGCAATACAGGGGGACGTGGGGTGGTCTACATTTGAACAGAGAGAAATGATTAGTAAGGTGGTATACCTATGCAGGATATGGGAACTAGAGAAGGAAAATCCAGTACGGCAGGTAAATGCATGGGGAAACAACATGAGGGTATCTAGCAACTGGGAGTGGAGGGTAAACACTGCACTCCAGGGAGGGCAAGGAGGGGACAATAGCACTGCAAAGACTCATATAAGACAAAGTGAAGGAATGGGGGTTAGGGCAGTGGCAACAGAGTATGGAGGGAAGGGCTGCAAAGAAAACGCTAAGGGTGTATGGGAACAAGCTTAGCATAGAGAGGGAGATAATCTATGACAATACGTGGGAGAGCTCACTTCTGTTTCGGGCAAGAGCTGGGTCACTGGAGACGAAACGGAGGATTGCAAAGATCACAGGTGGAGAGGAGGGCTGTGGATTATGCAGGATTATGTGGATCACTGCAGGAGGGGTTGGGGAACCCCCATATTGGAAGAGGTTCTGGGAGTGGTGGGGTCTGGGTTGGAGCAGCTGGAATGGGTGCGAAAGGCAAAGGTGTTGCTAAGGTGCTGGTGGAGAGCAAGGCATATGGGTCTAGCATGAAAAAATCTCACTAGCAAGGTATCTGTCACAAAGGATTACATATTCATAGATCATTTCCAACATTAAGTGTGCTTCATTTATTGTAGCCCATGTGTTTTAGTGCAATTGAAATAATACAGTTGATTTTATATTTAATCAAATATGATTATGATGCAATTAATAAGTGGCCAAGGATTAGATTTTGTGTTCAGCATCATATTGGGATTAGTGTTTGGCATTGAATTTTGATTTCGTGTTTAGCATCGTGGTAATTATAATATCAGAATAATTATAAAAAAGGACCCACAGTAAGTGTTCTTAAGTCTCTATCTAAACAAGAAGTGGATAAAAGGAATTAGCAGATTCTTTTAACTATTTTAACAGAAAACTCCAGGGTATGTATTTCTATATACCGTCACAATCGTTTATAACGACACAGGATATAACGTACAAACGGATTTAACGAAAAAATAGTCAGAACCATGAAAAGCAATACAAAAAAAGCATTAATGTTGCTTACAACGAACACATTGGTTAGAACATACAAAACTTCTAGTGACATTTATTCAGCTGAGTTCTATCTTTGTCCATGACAGCATGCAATGACAATAATTCTCCATCAAGAAGCAGGACATTAGAACAGCAATGGCAAGGGGGGAGCTGAGGTGAACATGAAGAAAACTGAGAACTTAGCTTTCAGTTGGATCAGTCAGGACCAAGGGGGTGTAGTTCATTGTGGCAATTAGGTGTTACCAGCAGAGCAAGAGTTTAGGTATCTAGGATCGGTGCTCCAGAGCAATGGGGAAATAACTCCGACGTTACCCACAGAATCAATGTGGGATTGCTGAAGTGGAGACAGGCAAGTGGTGTGCTGTGTGACCGCCGAGTCCCAATTAAGTTGAAAGGTAAAGTTTACAAAACTGTAATTAGGCCCGCTATGCTATATGTAACGAAATTTTGGACAGTAAGGAAAATTCACAAGAGGAGAATGCAAGTGGCTGAGATTGAATGCTGTGTTACATGAGTGGGGTGTCACGTGCTGACAGAGTCTGCAACGTGTACATTAGAGGTAGCTGGGGGTTGGGAAACATCACAGAGAAGATGTGAGAAAATAGGTTGAGATGAATGCATGTGATGCGAAAGGGGGTGGAGGAGTGAACGTGGGGCTGGTTGTACAGTGGGACATGATTGCATGTGGGGTAGATGAAAGCCTGGTGGGGATAGACGGGAGTGGAGGATTAGAACCCACAGATCTGACCCTGCCATAGGCGGGATAAGGGTGTGATGATGATGAATACATGCAGTATGTATATTACAATAGTTATAACATACTGTAATCAATATAACACCATTAACAAGGATCCCTTCATTATAAACAATAGTATCACTTTTAGCAAACGCCAGCTACAACATACAAAAACCGTTAGTCCCTTGAATTTCGTTATAAACGATTTTGACTGTATTTGAATTTTATTTTGAAAGTGGGGGTGCAAAAGTGAGCCCTGGCCATCATCATCAAGTGTCTGCAATATCACAGAGGAGGGTACCTTCTGTCCCATATCAGGTCATCAGGTGGTTGAAATTGTCCACCAAAACGAAGGAATTTGCACCAGTATGCAGGCAGGTATACTGGGATTAGGTAGGGACAGCTGATGCCATGTGGGACAGGGTCACTAGAAAAATTAGAAAGTGTGAAAAAAACATTCTAGGCCAGGCTAGCATAGAAGGTACATTACAGAGCAGGCTGACATGGTTGTGGAAAGATGAGGTAGAAACCATAACAGTCAATAGAATGTAAGTAGCCAAGATGTGAATGTTGCAGTATATGAGTGGGGTGTCAAACACAGATATAGTCTAGGGGTGGTTCACATCACGAAAAAATTAGGGAAAATAGGTTGAGGTAGTAGTGAGTTTTCTTGTAGCGCTTTTGGCTGACACACGCTATGTTACGCAGATGACAATTCAACTGCACAAGTGCAAACATTGCATGAAGTTACATTAAGGTGCGTTTCAATGCACACATTGCCAATTCTGTGATGGACGCATGCTAAACCGCTAACGAAAAATAAATGGCTGACGTCAGCTTGTTGTTGTTTGTTGGAGTTTAAGGTCCCATCAACTACGAGGTCATTAGAGACCCGGCTGACGTCAGCAGTCAATAGGTGGCGCTCGTGCATCGTCATTACGTTTTAAGTTTTACTAAACATTACAAGAAAACAGTTTTTCCTGACTGACGCATCTGTCAGTCACATGGTCTGCATACATTCTTTGCGTGCGTCTGTTGACGCTGCAAGAAAGCTCCCTAGTAGGGGGAAACGTGCCTAATATCGCACCATTCCTAAAATCGCATCCCTTGGTTTCCAAGTGATGCACATGCTGCAACCTAATGGTCATTGCCTAAACTTGTCCCTCCACTAACCAGTTCAGTCCTGAGTTGCAGGTGATGCACTGCAGACATGTTATGCTGAGTTATACAACTTTATATTTTTTTTAGACTAGTGAAATATTTTTCAATGTGAACTTCAACTACACATTAAAACAGAAAGGCAGGTAACAAAAACTTTGAAAGTTAATGAAAATATTGCTCTTGTTCCCAAGTTTTAATTAGGCTTAGTTTAAATGGACATTTTGTTTTTGTAAGCCTATATGAAGCCATCAATGCTTTTGTTGAAATGTGCCTAATATCACACATGGTGAGTAGTCCTAATATCACACATGGTGAGTAGTCCTAATATCACACAATGTGAGTAGTCCTAATATCACATGGTGTGATATTTGGATCACTTCTGTCTTATTTTATGCCTTTCCTGGCATTCCTGACGGACTGTCCATATTGCAATGAGAAATATTCAACTGATAAAGCTGGTAAGAAGTGGATCACTTGTACTATGTGCAGAGTTTGGTGCCATGAGGAATGCTCTGGCCAAGGGTGGATCCAGAGGGGGAGCAACGCAGCAACTGCTCCCCATTCAGTACCTCAATGGGGCACATATTTCAACTAATGCACAATTCCAATTGCTCTACTGCCAGCCAAATCTGCAGTTGGCTAAACCACTGAAGATAGGAAGGACATTTTCTAATTGGCAGTAGAGGACCTATTGTAATTGTTAGCTAGATGTATACTAAGGGATTCTGAATATATAAAAATATTCAGGGTGCACTTTTTTGAAGTGCTCCCCCTTGATCCACCTCTGGATCTGCCCCCAGCTCTGGCACAGACAATTTCAAATATTTTGTTTGTGAATTTTATTCATAACTGTAGAGAAACGTTTGTATTCTATTAAAACTTCCTTACCTAAAGTTGGCCTGACTTATTATGACTTTGCATCTGATACTAAATTGTGCATTCCCAATGCCTTACACCTGTTCTGAATATCACAATCCCTGTGCGATATTGGGAACACTTTTACCCATCTAGCAATATAGAGTTCTGTTAATTTTTCTCCCAAAAATGATGTTCCTGCTTTCAAATAACATTATCAGTGACAAAAACACATTAACATACTTGTCTGGGAACATATACCATCAATCACTTCTCATTTTTTTTCTTTGCAATCCAGAAGGTTGAGAACGTATTTTCAAAATGCGTGCGATGTTAGGCACATCTCTCCTATTACACGCCATAAGAAGAGGGGAGGAGGAGCTCAATAGGTCCTTGCCAGGAATGCATGTGGTCGGTAGCACCTGTGGCAGGAGGAGACCAAAGCAGACTTGGGAACAGGTTGTCCATAAGGACATGGCAGTGTGTGGGGTGGACGGGGATCTGGCGGGAGATAAACGGGTTTGTTGTTTTGTTGGTGCTTTAGGGCCCTTCAACTACAAGGTCATTAGAGCCCCGTCCACTCTGTAGTTCTGATGTGACTGTGACTGTGTAGACTGTACAGACACTACACTAATGCGACGATTTTGGATACTAGTGGTACCCATTTTTCCCACGCGGCTAGCCATGCTAGTACTAACTGGGGTTGCGTTGCTTAATTTCAGTGATCAGACGAGAACCGGTGTGCCCAACGCAAATTGCCGCTCCCATGAGATAAACGGGAGTGGAGGTCTAGAACCCGCAGACCCGACCCTGCCACAGGCGGGATAAGAGTATGATGATTATAGTATAGATCCTCTCAAATTAAACAATAGTATTAAAAAAACATTATTATAGTCCAGTGGTGGCGAACCTGTGACCCACGGTGCAATTTTATGTGACCCGAGCGTGATTCACATCTACGAGTTTGCAGTCTTCTAAACAACAGAAAATTTCACACTGATGTATTATATAAAAACAATGTTTTGTTTTCAATATTATTTTGTTTGTTCTCTATTTCCTCCATTACCAAGGCAGACTTGGGAGCAGGTCGCCCGAAGGGATATGGTAGTGTGTGGGGTGAACAGGGACCTGGTAGGAGTTAGGCGGGAGTGAGAGGCTAGGATCTGCAGATCCGTCCTGCGACAGGGGAGATAAGGGTATAATGCAAATGATGATGATGTTCTCTATTTGGTAATCCTACTTTAATGAACTTTATTCATTATTAATGATAATTTATTTTTACATATAAAATTAAATAGTGCTTACACCTGACCCGCAAACAACTTTTCGTTTGTGTTTTTCGTTTTATTAAGATCCGTCTTCGAAAAAGATTCGCCACCACTGGCATAGTCTCTATACTAATCATTTTCTGACGTCACTACGCAATGTGTACGCCTTCATATATAGAAGGTGCCAGTAGCGGGATCTTCGTCGGGGGGGGGGGTTGAGCCAAACCTCGCATATTATGAGAATATAAGTTTATATGTGCATAGGGGGTTGCAACCCCAAAAACCCCATCCTGGATCCATGCGTGGGAGGTGCTGCCTATACACGCATGTGTCAGGGGCTATCCGGTAAAGGAAGGATCGCCCACCGGCCACTGCCCCCCAAGCAGGCCTGGGGGACACAGCTAAAGCAGATTTTTGGGCTGACTTTGATGAAGTAGTACAGTCAGTCAACAGCACAATTACACAGGGCAAGGGAAATGAGCGCCTAATTATTGGGGGCGACTTTAATGCCCATGTGGGGATGGTCGGTTTGGGATATGAGGAGGTACATGGAGGATTGGGATATGGGACAATCACCCTTGAGGGACAGAAGGCACTTGAGACAGCAAGAGCACACCGCCTTGTGTTAGCCAATACATGGTTCAAGAAGAGGGAAAAGCACCTAATCACTTTCCAGTCACCACATGGGAGGTCCCAAATAAACTTTTTAATGGTCAGGGAACAGCACAGGGCTGAGATCCAAGATTGCTGGGCCCTACCCAGGAGGATTTTCAGACGGAGAGTAGCCATAAGCTACTCCTGATAGAATTCCTAATGAAGGGGACAGTTCAGAAGCATACATCGAAAGGAGCATCAGTGATTAGGTGGTGGAAGTTGCCCTCCAAGGCAGATGAATTCAGGCAAGAGGCCCTCAACAAGGTCGACTGGGATTGGGATGGGTCAGCCAATGCCATGTGGGATTGTGGAGAGGCACTGTTTGGCATGGGTAGAGTAGGAGGCACCTCTCAGGGTAGGCAGACATGGTGGTGGAATGAGGAGGTGGAGGCTGCCATCAAATTGAAGAAGGAGGCTTTCCATAGGTGGAGGGAAATAGGCCATAGGGGACCAAGTTTCCAAGACAGAATATGTTAAGTCAAGGAAAACCGCCAGGAGGACCATTGTCCTGGCCAAGTACCAGAAGTATGAGGCTCTACATGAAAAGTTTGGGACAAGGGAAGGAAAGAAAGAAGTTTTTAAGCTGGCAAAGAACAGGGATAGAACTAGTAAGGATGTTACCAGGGCCCTAACAGTCAAGGATACAAATGGGAGGGTTCTGTCCCAACCAGCAGAGGTAATCAAAGGGTGGGAGGGATACTATCACAGCCTGCTAAATGCTGCCACATGTGCAAGGGGCACAGTCAGCAGTCCATGCTCTCCACAACACATGGCAGTGGACAGAGTGAAGGAAGATGAAATAGTCAGAGCCCTCAAAAGATGAAAGGTCACAAAGCAGTAGGCCCAGATAGGATCCCTGTGGATGTATGGCACACCTTAGGGACCACTGGAATTTCATGCCTAGGGAAGCTTTGCCATCTGCTTGGTGGGAGAGTTGGATAGTTCCACTGTTCAAGGGAAAAGGTGATGCCCAGGATTGTGGAAATTAAAGGGGTATAAAGCTCATGAGCCATGCTATGAAGCCGTGGGAGCGAGTCATAGAATGTCGCCTCAGAGATAAAACTAGTGTCTAGGGAAACCAATTTGGGATTATGCCTGGTAGGTCTACCATGGAACCAATCTTTATTCTTCGACAGATGATAGAGAAGCATTGAGCAGAAAAGAAGGACCTCCATGCAGTATTTGTGACCTGGAGAAGGCCTATGATAGTGTCCCTAGACAGGTACTGTGGAGCGTTTTAAGAAAGAAAGGGGTTGATAATGGCCTTATTAGGATGGTGCAGGATATGTATGATTTTTCCATTGCTAGTTTGAGGACAGCATGGGATAACACTGCAGGCCTTAACGTACAGGTGGGTGTACACCAAGGATCAGCACTTAGCCCATATCTATTCACTCTATTAATGGATGAGCTGCTAATGGGAATAGGGGAATGGGCCCCACAGCGCTTAGTATTTGCTGATGATGTAGGAAAGCTTAAGGAGTCCAAAGAGGATGCACAAAAGGGCCTACAAGACATTAAGACAGCTGTGGAGAGTGGGGGTCTTAAGGTGAATATGAAGAAGACTGAGTACCTAGCTTTCAATTTTAGTGGCCAGGGGCAAGGGGGTGAGATTCATTGTGAGGGTCAGAGGATTCCTACGGTACAACAGTTCCGTTATTTAGGATCAGTTTTCCAGAGCAATGGGGAAATAGATTCTGACGTTACCCATAGGATTAATGCAGGATGACTGAAGTGGAGACAGGCAAGTGAGGTAGTGTGTGATCGCCGGGTCCCAATGAAGTTGAAGGGTAAAGTTTAGAAAACTGTCACAGGCCCGCTATGTTGAATGCATCGGAGTGTTGGGCAGTTAAGAAGAACATGAAAGGCAAATGCAAGTGGCCGAGATGCGAATGCTGCACTACATGAGTGGGGTGTCATGATTGACAGAATCAGAAACTAGTACGTTAGAGGTAGCTTGGGGGTGGGAGACATTGCTGAAAGGATAAGAGGGAACCAGCTGAGGTGGTATGTGCATGTGATGAGGAGGGGAGAGGAGGAGCTTATTAGGTCCATTGTGGGAATGCAGGTAGTGGGGGCAACAGAGGTAGAGGGAGACCAAAACGGACGTGGGAGCAGGTGGTACAAAGGGACATGGAGGCGTGTGGGGTGGATAGGGATCTGTTGGAAGATAAGCTTGAGTGGAGGATTAAAACCCGCAGACCCGACCCTGCCTCAGGCGGGAGGAGGATGAGATGATGATGATGATGAATGACTAAATTAGTCCATTAAAGGAGCATATAGAGAACATCACGCCTGAGAACGCCTGTAGCAGTTTTGGGTCTGCAGGTTCTAGCCCGCCAGGTCCTCATCCACTTCATACACTATGAGATGATAAACTAGATATGATTCTCGTTCGGGTAACTTAAAATTGCAGGGTTGGTCACAGGTTGGCCACCACTGCTCTAGGGTGTAACTATACGTTAAGTCTCTGCCAGTCACTTCCAATGCCCATAGAGACAATGGGAAGGATGTAAGAAGGGGAACATGACAATGCAAAACCAGGATGCGATGAGAACCATTTAATTCCGATCAGTTCGATGTTTTTAGCAGAAATTCCTTTCTGTAATAAGTCAGTATCCAAAACCTGGGACTTGAATAATAATTCTCATTGCAAATCATCAGAATGACGGAAATGACCAGAATTACACCCATGTTTAGACGTCGCGATAACACGGAATGCGATGTCACATGGATACGCAATTGACAATAACTTCACAGAATAAGGAAATTTTTAGGACATTTGTTGGGTATTAGCAGTACCCAGATCTTCCAAGCGGCCACCAATGTCAGTACTAGCTGGGGTTGCGTTGCATAACTTCAGTGTTCAGACAGAAACTGGTATGTCCAACGTAATACGCCGCTCTCAACGATCTGGAATGTGGACCTTGGGGAGGGATACAACCTCATATTTACAGTAGCAAGGAGGGACGAAAAGGGGTGATTGCATTACTGAATAGTGAGTTACACCAACCAATATCTTTTCACCAAGGTGAAACGAATGAATAGTGCTCCTCAAGTTGCCTTTCTGAACACACAAAGGTGGAGCTCTGGAGAAAGTAGGTGAGTTGATGCACTCACTAGATTTTCAGATAGGCAGTGTTTAATAGGTGAAACTTTAATGATCAATTATAGGGATGCAGATGATTGGAAACACCAGAGGTAGAGGAAGACCAAACCAGATATGGAAGCAGGTTGTGCATAAGGATATGGTGGTGTATGGGGTGGAAGAGGACCTGGTGGAAGACAGGCGGGAGTCGAGGGCTTGTACCTGCAGACGGGACCATGCCACAGGTGGGATAAGGTGGATTTGCAAGTAACATGCATAAATTAGACTATCTTCCCATAAAACCCATAACAATTAAATGTATTTTACATTACTTCAGCACTGCATTGGTATGATTAATGAATAAATTAAGTAAAAACACCTTGTATATGCAATGCAGTTGTTTACTTTAACATTCCATTATATGAAATTCAAAGAAAACCACCAGAAAACAATAGTAAGAACAATCTTCAAATAGGAACAGAGGTAAAACAGTAGATAAGTATAAAGTGGAAGATGGTTAGTCTTGCCTTCAGTTAAATAAGGTTCACTGTCATTTACTTCCAAAAAAACAACAGACGAATCGCCCTTGAAAAGAAACAAAGCTTACTAATGAGGTTGATAATTAGAGGTACCATAGGAACTTACAACACGAGTTAGATATTAAACAACATAAATAAGCAAATTAATAAGATTGAATCTTACTTTGCCAGCTACGAACAACATATTAGTATCACTATCAAACAGCGGCATGAGAATTCTGAATTCAAGAACAACAACATTAAACTTGAACCTAAGATATATACTTTCAAAATGAAGTGTCTTACCCTAAAGAATAATCCGACGTTATTATTTTGAGTGGCTGAGAAATATTTCGCACATCTCTCAAAACAATAACCCTTTGATTCTGTTACACGAAATAATGACATTCAAATATTTTAGTTTTGTAACTCACTTATATTTGTAAATGCTTACAGAGTTGAAACCAGTTGTAAGCACACGGTCTGTTGACCCTAGCCAAAGTACTCTACCATCCTTCGAGTTCTGACGGACACCAACTTCCTGAAAGGATAAAAACTACTGAATGTCAGTATACTTTTGAAAGATTACTCACGACTATCCATACCTGCACGGTTTCTTTGCTCCTGGGATCAAGTATGCGCAAAACTTTATCCTTTGATAAAGATGACAGAACCTTCCCATCTTCCTTCCAAGATATTCCAACTATATCAGCATCATTTTTACTAAATTCTGATAAACAAAACACATTGTAAAACAAGCCATGAATTTGCTTCGCATAATAAAAGCATTACGCCAAACAAGAGTACTTCCTCAAATTTTAGCACCAAAATTATTACACAAGGAAGTTTAAAGTACTGGTCTAACTAGCCATTAAATTATCTAGATGAGAAATGGTAAAGCAATGGGAACAAAGACGTGGTTGGGAATAATGAGTAAAATATTCAGTTGCGACACCACATTACCAGAAACAATGTGAAACTTTTAAGATGCAGCCAATATAATAAATGTAATCTAATATCAACAAAACAGTCATCGACGTCAGCGGTTCTCAACTTGTGCTCTGCAGAGCCCTGGGGCTCTGTAGCAGGACTTTTTGGGTTCCACAGCTTAAAGCGCTGTGGATCCGGATCCCTAGGGCATCACATATGCAAGCCGTCTTTCTGTAGATCTACAGGCTCACTAGGTGGGGGGCGTTTCTAATGCGTGTTTTCTCTCGTGTGCTGCATTTTTTTCGCTTTCTGAGCGACTTTTTTTAATTTATAGAAGAAAACAAACCGCCTTTTTCAAGGCGATCGACTTGGTCACCCCAGAGTATGGTAAGGCTGCAGATTTTGCACCCCTGAAAAAGTATGGGAAGCTTGGTGTGGGGTCGGCAGTTAAGCGTGATCTCACGCTATTTCTGCTGCTCCCATTGTGCTTCAGTGCAGCGTGTGCATCATCTGCATGGGCAGACGCCATGCTGGGTGACAGCTCAGCACCCAAATTCACTGCAGCAGGAAAATTTATTTATCTATTTATTTTAAATTAGTTTTTCTTAGTTATTTATATTTATATCTCATTGCTGCCATTTCCTTTTTCTTCTTTGGATGTTCATGGCATGAAGTCCTAGGACTATTCTTATGTGTAGCCTGTGTGTAGGGTACTGCCAGGTGAGTGTGAGACCTCTGCTAACCTGGCAATAATACAACCATTAAAGAGTGTCTCCTGTGGGGAAGGACGGCACCCCCACAGGTAGCCCTGCCACTATTGCTGTGGGTACTGGACATCTGAATGGGGTACCCCCAGTCAGAGCTCTTAAACAAAGTAAAGGAGTCAAAGGTCAGATTAAAGACTTGGAATGTAGGGACCCTTATGGGAAAAACTGGGGAATTAGTGGACACCCTCAAGCACAGACACGTTAGCATTGCATTCCTCCAGGAGACCGGATAGAAGGGAACTAGATCACAGATGATGGGAGAAGGATATAAACTTATATACACGGGTAGTGAAGAGGGGTGAAATGTGGTGGGCATAGTATTGAGTAGTGAACTGCAACAGGGATCACTTCTGTCAAGAGAATTAGTAGTAGGATTATGTTAGTCACAGTAGTCTGGCAGGGTATAGGGCTTCACCTCATATGTGCCTATGCCCCCAAGCAGGCCTCGGTGACACAGATAAAGTGAATTTTTGGAGTCATTTTGATGAAGTGCTACAGTCAGTAAACAGCACAATTTGACACAGCAAGGGAAATGAGTGCCTAATTATTGGGGCAACTTTAGTGACTTCAGGATATAAGGAGGTGCATGGAGGATGTGGGTATGGGACGATCAACCCTGAGGTGCAGAAGGTCCTTGAGACAGCAAGAGAACATAGCCTTTCATTAGCCAACACATGGTTCAAGAAAAGGGAAAAGCACCTAATCACTTTCCAGTCACCAGAGGGGAGGTCCCAAATAGACTTTTTGATGGTTAGGGAACAGCACAGGGCAAAGATCCAAGATTGCTGGGCGCTACCCAGTGAGGATTTTCAGAAGGAGAATGGCCATAAGCTGCTCATGATAGAATTCCTAATGAAGGGGGTAGTTAGGAAACATACCTGGAAAGGAGAATCAGTCATTAGGTGGTGGAAGTTGCCCACCAAGGCATATGAATTCAGGCAGGAGGCTCTCAGCCAGGTCGATTGGGATGGGTCAGAAAACGCCATGTGGGACAGGGTGGCTAGGAAAATTAGATGTGGAGTGGCACTGTTTGGCATGAGCAGAGTAGGAGGCACTTCTCAGGGTAGGCAACCATGGTGGTGGAATGAGGAGGTGGAAGCTGCCATCAAACAAAAGAAGGCAGCTTTCCATAGATGGAGGTAAATAGGTCTGTTTCAAAAACAGACTATGTTCAGGCAAGGAAAAATACCAGGAGGACCACTGCCCTAGCTAAGTACCAGAAGCATGAGGCTCTATATGAAACATTGAGGACAAGGGAAGGAGAGAAGCAATCCACAAGCCACACACTCCACAGGCAGTGGACAGGGCGAGTGAGGATGAAATAATCAGAGCCCTTCAAAAGATGAAAGGCCTAAAAGCAGTAGGTCCAGATAACATCCCATTGGATGTTTGGCACACCTTGGGGACAACTGGAATTACATCGTTAGGAAAGCTTTTCAATAAGCAAAAGGTTACAGGATGCCATCTGCATGGCGAGTTAGATAGGGCCAGTGTTCAAGGGCAAAGGTGATGCCCAGGACTGTGGAAACTATAGGGGCATAAAGCTGATCAGCTATTCTATGTAGCTGTGGGAGCGAGTCATAGAATGTTGCCTCAGAGATGAAACTAGTGTCCGGGGAAATAAATTTGGGTTTATGCCTGGTAGGTCCACCATGGAACCAATCTTTATTCTATGACACATGATAGAGAGGCATAGATCAGCAAAGAAGGATCTTCACGCAACATTCATTGAACTGGAGAAGGCATATGATAGTGTCCCTAGACAGGACCTTTGAGAGTTCTAAGAAAGAAGGGGGTTGATGAAGGCACATTAGGATAGTGCAGGGTATGTAAGATGGTGCCATTGGTGCCATTGCTAGGGTGAGGACAGCATGGGGGGGGGGGGGGGAACACTCCAAGCTTCAACGTGCAGGTTGGTGTGCATCAAGGGTCAGCACTTAGCCCATACCAATTCATGCTAGTAATGAATGAGCTGCTGACGAGAGTAGGGCAATGAACCCCTCAGTGCCTGGTGTTCGCTGATGATGTGGGAAGGCTTGAGGAGCTAAAGAGGATTCACTAAAAGGGCATACAAGACATTAAGACAGCATGGAAGGAGGGAGCCTTAAGGTAAACATGAGAAAACTGAGTACAGTAGAACTCCAATTTTCAGAACTCCTACTATCTGAATCGCTTATTATCCGAATGGCTTTCAGAATTTCAGAAAAAAAATTAAGAGGGAATGTACTGCGATTTGCAAAATAATGCGCGACGTTTCTGCCCGAAAACGGATACTGACAGTCAAACATCTTATTTTGACTGAGATGTTCAGCAAGTAATTACTTTCATTTACAGAATGCTACACGTACTAACTGTATTTATGTACAGCCTTTTTAAGTATGTTTAATATGTAAAAGTGTTGTCTTTTCATTTAATTAATTAAAAGCTCTTTTTATTTAAAAACAGTTTTTTTTCTCCCACTTAGATCCTTTTTTCAGAAAAAATCCAATTATCCGAATTTTTGATAATTCGATTGGGGTCCGATCCCAATTGATTCGGAAAATTGGAGTTCTACTGTACCTAGCTTTCAATTTTCGTGGCCAGGGGCAAGGGGGTGAGATTCGTTGTGGGGGAGAGTGTATTCCAGAGGTGCAAGAGTTTCATTATTTAGGATCAGTTTTCCAGAGAAATGGGGAAACAGATTCTGACGTGAACCACAGGATTAATGCAGGATGGCTTAAGTGGAGACAGGGAAGTGGGGTCCTGTGTGACTGCTGGGTCCCAATAAAGTTGAAGGGCAAAGTTTACAGAACGGTCGTTATGGGCAGTTAGGAAGAACCATGAAAGGCAAATGCAAGTGGCTGAGATGCAAATGCTGTGGTACATGTGAGGTGTCACGATCTGACAGAATCAAAAACAGTTACATTAGAGGTAGCTTTGAGGTGGGGGGCATTGAAGAGTAGATAAGGGAGAATCGGTTGAGGTGGTATGGGCATGTGATGAGGAGGGGAGAGGAAGAGCTTGTTAGGTCCATTGTGGGATTGCAGGTGATTGGGCGTAGGTGATTGGAGGTAGAGGAAGACCAAAGCGGATGTGGGAGCAGATGGCGCTGAGGGACATGGAGGTGCGCAGGGTGGAGGGGACTTGGTGGGGGATAGGCGGGAATGGAGGATTGGAACCCGCAGACCCGACCCTGCCACAGGCGGGAGAAGGGTGAGATGATGATTATTTGCTTACAATTATTTCTGCGCACCTTTAACTTTACAATACTGCTCGAATCAAATATGTGCTCTGCAACTTCAAAGGGGTTGAACTTAGTCACTGGTGAATATGAAGAAGCCACTAATGTATTTAACTAAAATTGAAGGTCACCCATTCGATTACACCAGGATGCCCTTGTTACTTAGACAAATATTAGCTTGGGAAATGGAGTATTTTCACCTTCATCTACAAATGAGTCACAGCCTCAAACTTCTGTTTACCATTATCTAATAGCAATTAAATGTAGTCTTGATAAGTTAAATATCTAGAAATAAACCATAGTGATAGAGCAGACAGAGAAGAAATTGCAGTTTCATTCAACAACCATTCTAGCTAACAGCTTTGAAAACAATGATTTATCCATTCACAGGATAATTAGTAGTTCTACAGTGCCAAAAGAAACAAATCAATGACCATAATTTGCTGACTGAACAATCTACCCTTACCCTTACCCCAAATTTGTTTTGACTTCGAGATGTCCCAAAGGCACACTGTTGGACCACAGCAGGATGTCAATCCATTGTCAGCAGTAGGATGAAATACCAGGTTTTCAACTCCTTTCTGTTGAAGTGGTAATGTAATGTCAGGAGTGGTCAAACTATTACTCAGACCATCTTCTGGGATTCGCCACATCTTTATCTGTAATTAATGCATTATAATTGACCAATTAAAGGGTTATGGTTACCGATATGGTCAATTAAGTGCACACTTAAAGCAGGGGTGGATTGAAACTTAACGCAATTACAAAAATAATCCATAAAGTGGGGAAGTTGATTTGTCTAAAAATAGAACTCTGAGATGGTGTTTGAAACAATTTAACAGATGTGGACTAAACAACCACTCAGTGTTGGGGCTAACGCAGGTAAGTAACTTAATTATGTTAATTCAGTTACAGTTATAACTGAAGTACTGCATACCTGCATTATCCCCAACACTGAAGAGTTCTTTAGTCCACATCTCCTAGACAAATAGAAGTTAATACACCAGTACAATAGTTCTAGGGATTTCAGTTTTAACTGTGCAGTTAAATTCACCACTTTATAAGTAATTTGCAGCAACATCAATCATACTTAAAAACGTATATAAACTTACAGTACAGTCAGCAGATCCAGTTACTAATAGGCCATCATCAAAAGGTGAGAAATCGAAAGCAGTTACTTGTTCTATAAATAACAAAATGTGGTATCTAATGTTAATAATATTTAATTCATAAAGAGAAATTTATTAAAGATTTTGAAACAATGAAATAAAAGAAACTAACTTCAATACTACAATTGCAAATTACAGTTCTTAAGGCAATAACGAACCCCATTATTTTAATTTTCACTTCATAGATGATAACTCTAGGGACAGCTTAGCATTAGAACGCATTTGGTGATAAAATTAAAATAAGCTGATATGGCTCTGGCAGGTCGTGAGAGGGAGGGTAAGACATCCTTTGCGGGAATGCAGAACCTAGATTGTATACAAAGTGAAGACAAAAAAAATAGTTGGGAGTAGATGATTGGGTGGAGATACAACACCTTTGAGCGCCATGTGTGTGTTCCATGGTCACCTTGTGACAGAAATCACCCGAAGGACAGTAGTGCAGCAACTTGAATACCACTAATCAAATGAAAATGCATTTCACGGGATCGTCAACCTAAAGGAATTCCCTGGTAAGTTGGATAAACTCCCCCTAACACCTCAATAAGAAAGACGATAAAACCAACACATGTATTTATAAGCTGGCAAACTAGAACTATGTAAAAATGAGACAATTATGTGATCAACGGAATGTAGGGCTACGGCATTTATATCAGTGCATTTACTTCTTACCATTTACCCACTGGCCCATGTTATGTTGGTTTGCCTGTTCACCTGGACCATGAACAGCATTCCTACTGATAGACGAGTGGTCCCAATATTTTAATATGATTGAATAGATAGATATTTCGTCAATAGCCTAAAGCGAGGGAGGATTCAGGTAACTTTTCTCCAGGAAAGTAGGTAGAAGGGAAATAGATCAAGGGCTCCTGGTGACGGATACAAACTTATATATGCAGCTAGTGAAGGGAAAGGAAATGGGGTTGGTATAATATTAGATAGTGAGCTGTAGCAAGGGTTCACCCAGGTGAAACGAATCAATAGCAGGCTACTGTTAGTTATAGTGGTTTGGAAAGGATGGTGCACCACCTTATCAGCAGGGATGCCCCCAAGCGGGTCTTGATGAACCCACAAATGTGAGCTTCCAGATAGAATTTGAGGACTTGGTGCACTCATTAGAGGTTGAGGTAGGGCAGTGTCAAGGGAATGAGTGCTTAGTTATAGGTGGGGACTTCAATGGCCAAAGATAACCAGGGATATGGGGAGGTCCTCAGGGATGGGGGTATTGAACAGTTAGCATAGAAGGACAGCGAATCCTCAACACAGAAAACGCACTTGGCCTTGTATTGGCAAATACGCAGTTTAAGGAAGTGGGATAAGCACCTAATCACATTCCAGTAACTGCTAGGGATGTCCCAGATAGATTTCTTCATGGTTAGAAGGCAGCCTAAAGCAGAGGGTCATGATTAGTGGGCACTCCCCAATGAAAATTTTAGAAAAGAATGTGGTCAATGATTAAAGGTAGTTTGAAGAGGTATTAAGGAAATGCTGGGGGAAGGGGGGGGAGTAGAAGAAGGGTTTATTTGAATAGTCCTGGATATGCATGATGGCTCCATAGCCAGGGAAAAGACAACTTGGGGAAATACTGGGGATTTCCAGTGAAAGTTGGGGTGCACCAAGGTTCAGCACTTAGTCCATAACTTTTCATCCTGGTTAAGGACGAATTGCTGACAGGAGTAGGAGAATGGGCCCTCAGGGCATGGCATCTGCAGACGATATCGGAAAACTTAGTGAATGTAGAGGACAGATAGAGAAGGGGCTACACGATATTGCAGGAGCGATTGAAAAGGGATGGCTAAAGATAAACATGAAGAAGACACAGTACATAGCTTTCAATTCGGACGGAAGGGCCAAAATTGTGGTGATGCATGTTTGAGGGACGAACTGGTGAAAAAGGCGCAAGAGGTAAGGTACCGACATGTACCCTGCCACAGGCGGTATAAGCGTATGATGATGATTAAGTATTGGTTCAAGACAACAATAAACACCAATTATGTCGACAAACTGTGATTAAAAGGTTTAATTGTGTCACATTCAACTCTTTACTTTTAAGGCATTAGCAAAGCAGCATAACAAGTGTCAGATGAATTATGTTATACTATAGCATTAATCACCAACCTACCAGAATGACAACGTAGCAACGGAGAATCCTTCTTAATTCTGCCAAAGGTATCAACTGGTAACACCCCAAGAGAGCCACCTAAAAAAATAAAATTTCCACTCAACATAAAAAGGATAAGGCATTAAAAGTGTGTTGTAATACTTCATACCTCTAGCATCACAACTGTAAGCAAGAAATGCTGCACTAGCCTTAATAAGATTACTATGACATTGCGGCGATCCTGCACTGATGTCAGAAATCCAACCCTTAAAGAAGTTAAATAAAGAATGAACAGATGCTACAGCACAATTCCAAGTTTTAACATTATTTCAGTGAAATAAGTACAGAAAATATCATGATCTTAACTCATATTTTGAACAGTAGGTCATTCCTTCTATTCTCAAAGATTCCTGTCAACCACACACTACCATATATTACCATACAATCCACTTTCGCAAACCATGGAAATGTGTTAGAAATGCCTTCACTCCTAAGCTTCTAACTTCACTACACTTGAGTATTACCAAACGCTGATCATTATAGCATATTTACGAGCAACCCTGAAACTAAACCTCAAGATTGCATACACCTTGACATCCTTGTGCCATTTAATCCTCTTCTACTATATCCAGCGGCCCAGAGATACTTAATGCAAAATCTAAATGGTATTTACATGTAGGTCATATAATCAACCTGATATCACAAGACGTTCAAAACGACTATTATACTGTGTTTTTAAAACTAAGCCACAAGTTTTACCAGGTGACTTATCGGTGGGTTTCTCTTTTGAATACATTTAGGCTTTATGGGATAATTTCGGGGATTTTTATAACATTTAACCCCCGTGTGATCCAGGGCATCCCCCAGTGCATATCAGAAAAAAAACGAATAAATGGCAAAGACCTAGAGATAATATAATGAAATGATTTAAAGGGCAATTTAAAATACTGCCAATAATTATTATAAAATTGGTATGTCATCCAGCTTGGTATGTCATCCAACCTGTCTAGGTGACATTCACTATCTCTACCCAAACCACAGCATGGTCAATAATTCCCTCAATGCACTCAAAACACTTACCTATGTGTTAAGGTAAATTGAAGTCCCCAACAGGAATTAATATTGGTACCATTCTACTCTGACACACAATCTCCAATGATTGTGGCAGTCTTATTAGTTGGGATGGATCATCATCTTGTGGGTGATAGAAGCCCACCACAAGAGCCAGCAACATGATGTAACATTTAACAGTCTTCCTCATAACTCAATTCCCTAGAAGTTTGAAGGGATTTATTTATGGCTATAAAGACTCCACCACATCTACAGTACCTGCTTCCCTGGCTTTTCTGTAACCTAGATTCCTATCTGAGAAACTCTCTGCTAATTTTATGTCTCCCTTTAACCAGGATTCATGGCCAATTATGGTATCAGCATCTGATGTAGTACAAGGGCATTCAACTCAGCCACTTCAATGACAAGGGATTTTTCTTGCAGCGTCAACAGACACACACAAAGACGTTAGCAGACCATGTGACTGACAGATGTGTCAGGTAGGAAAAACTATTTCCTTGTAACGTTTAGTTAAACTTAAAACGTAACGGCGATACACGAGCACCACCTATTGACTGATGACGTCAGCCATTTGTTTTTCATTAGCAGTTTAGCGTGTGTCCAATGTAGAATTGGGGATGCAAGCGTTGAAACGTACCTTAACCCATTAACCCTAGAGAGCTAACCCCTATTTCATTGTTACGTTGTAGCTAACCGGTAGTCTGACAGACTACCAATATTAAATTCTTATTTTTGAGAGAAAAAAACTATACAAATAAAATATTTTATTACCCAATTTTTCATACACATATTTATGATTAAAAAATGGACTTTTATTTGTTTGTTATGCACTCCATAAAAATTTCTCCTCTGTGGTCACCACATATGGCTTTTGAACACCATTTGCAGGAGTATTGCATCATTCTTTTAATTTTGCTTGGGCAAAATGCATAGATTTTTCTTTTTCTTGTCCCAGAAGCACTTGGGTACTCCACTGCATGAAATTCGTTCAAAATTTCTGCAAATGAGTTATTCAATGGTCGAGGCAAACATCCAGTTCTTAAGTGCATTCTCATCCAGGGCTTAGTTAGCTCTGGACTTAATATTTTTACAAATTCACGTTGTCAACTGGCTTTTGTTTGCATTTCAACATATTGTGGCAATATATTATTTATGAATTAACTAGAATAATGTTTATAATTCCAAAGAATATACACAAGTAGATGTATACACGAGTAGAGGGTTCTTTTACATGCAAATGCAAGCACACACCTCTGTTTTACTTCTCACCCAAAAGAAGGTTCACTGGGGGCTCTCTCTACCACCCAAAAGAAGGTGTACTTGGGACCTCTCTACCACCCAAAAGAAGGTGTACTTGGGACCTCTCTACAACCCAAAAGAAGGTGTACTTGGGACCTCTCTACCTCCCAAAAGAAGCAATCCCACACCTCAATAAAGTATCGAACCTAGAACTTCTGATGGAACTACTTGGGGCACCCCACTGATGCTAGGGGCGAGCTCCCACACTTGGAAATTTAACCTTATCTACTCGTTGCAAAGTAGAGAGGGTTCTGTTACATGCAAATGCAATCACACACCATATGGGACCTCACTTTTACTTCTCACCCCAAAGGATGTACACTTGGAACCTCTCTCCCACCCAAAAGAAGCTATCCCACCTCAATCCAGTATCAAACCTAGAACTACTGACGCAGTTAACAAGTGAGCTACCCATTGGTCAACCAAAGCCGGCCTGAACACCCCTCTATTGGTACTACTAATATCTGCATCCCAACTCGATGCACAGTTTTTAGCATGCTGGATAACTACGTCAGTGGTTCTAGGTTCCATACTGGACCAAGGTGGGTTGGCTTCTTTCAGGCAACAGAAATGTCCCAAGTTCCAAGTGTGCTTTCCATGAGAAATAAAACAGAGGTCTTGTGTGGTGTTCAATGGCATGTGCATGTAAAAGAAACCTGTCTACTATACAAATGGTAGAGAAGTGAAAATTTGTAGGGTAGTAGTCATCCCCTTGGCATCAGTGGAATTCTTCAACAAAGAGTAGACTGACGTATAACAGAAGCGTGGGGTTGCAACGACAGTTGACAACTGGCTGCAGAACAACAATGCCCAATATATCACTCTCCAATATGCTACAACCGCTTCATACCCCCGTTATGGCACTTTAGGAGCCCACCCCTGGCATAGGTAGAGTGCTGCAATAAACAGTAGATC
>JAAFCE010009125.1:6023851-6088027 GCA_013389805.1 Trigoniulus corallinus | reverse complement strand
CCACCCCATTTTCACCATAGCCCCATCCACTGCATAGTTCTAATGCAGAGACTGCACAGTTGTTGTTGTTTATTGGTGTTTTAGGGCCCTTCAACTACAAAGGTCATTAGAGCCCTGTCCACAGCTTAGTTCTTATGCAGAGACTGCACAGACACTACACTAATGCATCAATTTTTGGGTAATAGCAGTACCCAGTTTTCCCAAGTGGCCACCTATGTCAATAGTACCTGGGGTTGTGCTGCTTAACTTCAGTGATCAGACTAGAACTAGTGTGTCCAATGCAATTCACTGATCCCAGACTGCACAGATACTATGCTCATGGGACTATTTTTGGGTTTTAATGGTACCCAGTGTTCCCAAGCTAGTGCTAGCTGGGGTTGCACTGCTTATCTTCAGTGATCAGATGAGAACTGGTTTGGCATCCATTCTGAGTTAGGTTCAATTCAATAGGCCCACTATCATAATTAAAACAATCACTAATTCTATGTGTTGTAAAAACTGTGAGCCTCTAAGAATTTCTTTAGGTTCCTTTACAGTCAAACAATTCCTGAATAAGTTGGAATTCATATTTTACATCAATCTGAAGATAAATTTTATTGGCGTACATTATTGTGCCGATTTAACCTACATGCTACCTTCCATGGTCCCCAAATGGGGCTTGGCGAAAAAGTATGATTTCTAAATGATCAACCTCAAAAATCTCCAGGATAAAAATACAAATATATACAAAATGCTTCATGTTTTCAAATAAATCAGGTTTTAAAGTTTAACTTGCATAATTTTTTGAAGAATGAATTTTTAAACTGCTCAATATTTTTACAAACCAATTTCTATCCCACCAGCCAACATTAAATGGAGATACTTGGGATCTTTGGGAAAAATAACAGTCTGGTAGTACAGAACTCTTCTGAAAGGTTGTATAATAGGTATCATGACCATTTTTTAAAGAAAATAGTGAACTAAACGATGCAATAAGGGGACAAAGTCAAAATCCCCATTTGGGGATCATGGCAGTCAATGGGTTAACGTTACTGCATGCAGTGTTTGTGCTTGCACAGTTAAATTGTCATCTGCTTACCGTAGCATGCATCAGCCAAAAATGCAACAAGAAAACTCACTAATATGCTTCTGCCATTAACAACAAGCAAAGTCAAAGAATCAGCTACTGCTAAACACTTACCTATGTCTCCTCTATTATCCCTTGAGTGGGTGTATCACACACATTTATACCCCCAGGCATGTAGTGAATTCTGTTCACCACTTGATATACATTTTTAAAAAAAATCTATGAAATATGGGATAAAATGGTTAGGAAAATGTTATAGTTGATGGAGGGGGACATTCACTTCCTAAAACAGTTTAGAAATTTTGGCAGTAGTTTTTTTCACGACAACGCAAAGTTACATTTTTTTTTTCAATAGATAGGGATAGTTTTAACTATTGCATCCATAGATCTAAAAAAAAATGTTAAATTTTGATTTATCACGTTCCTAAACCTAAAATTAAAAATACACCTTCAAAACTGCATTAATGAGTGCACACCAATGGCCCAAGGCTATAGGATGTTTTCTCAGGAATGGAGCTCAGCAAATTGCTGTTCTTAACCGCTCCCACTAGCTAGCATTGAGCTAATGTGGATCATGACACCTTGGCTTGTGCTCCAGGTTAGCTAGCTGAAGTGGCTAAGAGCAGCAATTTGCTGAACTCCACACCTGAGTAAAAAGCCAACTAGCTAACTTGGAGTGGTTAACAGTGGCAATTTGCTGAGCTCCATGCCTGAGACAACATCCTACAGTCCTGGGCCATTGGTGCACACTCATTAATGCAGTTTTGAAGGTGTATTTTTAATTTTAGGTATAGGAACATGATATAAAAAAATTTCACATTTTTTTAGAGGTATGTGATGTGACATTTAAAACTACCCCTATCTATTGAAAAAGTGTAACCTTGCATTGTCCTGAAAAAACTATTGCCAAAATGGTAAAAGTGTAGTTTAACCCAAAGAATTATTTTGTCATTCATAGCAGATGAAATGTGGCACTTCAGTCGGTATAACTTCGTCAAATACTCGTTCCAGGGCCAAGATCTTAAAGGTAAAGAACTTCATGAATTTATTTAATGAATATCTTTTTCGTTATTTCAACTGGAAGCTTCCGATTTATTTATTTATTTCGATTCATGAATTTATTTCTTGTTATTTTAAATGGAAGCTTTCGATTTATTCAATGATTTCAATTCATGAATTTATTTCTCGTTATTTTAACTGGAAGCTTTCGATTTATGCAATCGAAAGCTTCCAATTAAAATAACGAGAAAGATATTCATTAAATAAATTTATGAAGTTCTTTACCTTGATTTCAACATGCCTAATATTTTGCAAATCACTTTCATTATGTCCAAACGATTTAAAAACAATAGCATCTGCAGCAAGCCCTGGAACGAGTATTTTGACGTTATACCGACTGAAGCGCCACATTTCATCTGCTACGAATGACAAAATAATTCCTTGGGTTAAACTACACTTTTACCGCCACAATTTCTGAACTGTTTTAGGAAGTGAATGTCTCCCTCCACAAACTACACCTTTTCTAACCAATTTATGGCAGTGGTTACTTTAAAAGAAACACCCTGCATAGCATGTTATGCCTCCATTCATACACCTTTGGTAAATAAATATTTGACAAGTATAGAAATGGCAGGATAATGTGAAAATGAATCTAAAGATATGATGCACAGAACAGAATTATTGATGGTGAAAAGAAAGTACTGTATTATCTCGCACATAATACACACCCCAAGTTTCTAGACTTATGTTAATGTAAAAATATTAATACCCATGTATAATATGCAGGTTGGCGATATTAACAAATTATCTTCTGGTTGACGACCACCTTTTCCTACGTGACCACTCCAGGTTCTAGTCACAATAGGGCTGTTGGGGTTTGTCGCAAATTTAGCAGTGGTGAACTTGTCATGAGGTTTGGCGACTTTAGCCTAACCTCATGGCAATTTTCAATCCCATCATGCTCCAGCTGGGTGTGATCGTCTGCACTGTCAGTGACCATGCTGCGTCTGTGGCTGGGTACCGCCAATGGCAAAATTTGGTACTTTATTTGCATTCGATGTATATTTATTTATCATATTATATTTATGTATCATATCATATTCGTAAATGTTGGTTCACGAAGAGGGAAAAGCACCTAATCACTTTCCAGTCCCCACAAGGAAGGCCCCAAATAGACTTTTTTATGGTCAGGGAACAGCACAGGGATGAGATCCAAGATTGCTGGGCACTACCCGGGGAGGATTTTCAGAAGGAGAGTGGCCGTAAGCTACTCGTGAAAGAATTCCTAATGAAGGGGACAGTTCTGAGGCATACATGGAAAGGAGAATCAGTGATTAGGTGGTGGAAGTTGCCCTCCAAGGCAGATAAATTCAGGCAAGAGGCCCTCAGCAAGGTCGATTGGGATTGGGATGGGTCAGCCAATGCCATGTGGGACAGGGTGGCTAGAAAAATTAGGCAATGTGGAGAGGCACTGTTTGGCATGCGTAGAGTAGAAGGCACCTCTCAGGGTAGACGGACATGGTGGTGGAACGAGGAGGTGGAGGCTTTCCATAGGTGGAGGGAAATAGGGGACCAAGTTTCCATGTTAAGGCAAGGAAAACTGCCAGGAGGACCATTGCCCTGGCCAAGTGCCAGAAGTATGAGGCTCTATATGAAAAGTTGGGGACAAGGGAAGGAGAGAAAGAAGATCTTAAGCTGGCTAAGAACAGGGATAAAACTAGTAAGGATGTTAACAGGGCCCTAACAATCAAGGATACAAATGGGAGGGTTCTGTTCCAACCAGTAGAGGTAATCAAAAGGTGGGAGGGATACTAGCACAGCCTGTTAAATGCTGCCACATGTGCAAGGGGCACAGAGAGCAGTCCATGCCCTCCACAACACATGGCAGTGGACAGAGTGAGGAAAGATGAAATCGTCAGAGCCCTCCAAAAGATGAAAGGTCACAAAGCAGTAGGCCCAGATAGGATCCCTATTGATGTTTGGCACACCTTAGGGAGCACAGGAATTTCATGGGTAGGGAAGCTTTTCAATAAATTCGCAAATGTTGACAAGATGCCATCTGCTTGGTAGGAGAGTTGGATAGTTCCACTGTTCAGGAGAAAAGGTGATGCCCAGCACTGTGGAAACTAAAGGGACATAAAGCTCATGAGCCATTCTATGAAGCTGTGGGAGTGAGTCATAGAATGTCGCCTCAGAGATCAAGCTAGTGTCCAGGGAAACCAATTTGTGTTTATGCCTGGTAGGTCCACCATGGAACCAATCTTTATTCTATGACAGATGATTGAGAAGCATAGGGCAGCAAAGAAGGACCTCCATGCAGTATTTGTTTACCTGGAGAAGGCCTATGATTGTGTCCCTAGACAGGTACTGTGGAGCGTTTTAAGGAAGAAAGGGGTTGATGATGGCCTTATTAAGATAGTGCAGGATATGTATGATGGTTCCATTGCTAGGGTACGGAGAGCATGGGGTAACACTGCAGGCCTCAACGTACAGGTGGGTGTACACCAACGATCAGCACTTAGCTCATATCTATTCACTCATATCTATTCAGTTATGGATGAGCTGCTGACGGGAATAGGGGAATGGGCCCCACAGCACTTAGTATTTGCTGATGGTGTAGGAAAGCTTGAGGAGTCCAATGAGGATGCACAAAAGGGCCTAGAAGACATTAAGACAGCTGTGGAGGGAGCGGGTCTTAAGGTGAACATGAAGACTGAGTACCTAGCTTTCAGCTATCCAGAGCAATGAGGAAATAGATTCTGACGTTACCCATAGGATTAATGCAGGATGGCTGAAGTGGAGACAGGCAATTGGGGCCCTTCCCTGTCTTCCTCCTTCACCCTAGGATAGTGACTAAATAGCTAAACAGGTAAAACTCAAAAAAGTTACAAAATGCATTTAATAAGGAATAATTGTTCGAATGTATTATGGGAAGTTGTTCCAGTATTCCACAACCAATGTGACATCCTTCAAATCCAATCAATTTTGAATAACACAGGTTGTCAATGGCAAAATGGCATGAAGGTGTTTAAAGCAAAAAGTGCATAATCAATCCAATATCACTGCATCCAATACCACTGCCTGCAATGGGGTGTGTAAGGTTGCTGTTATGTGCCTACAGGCCATGGAAGTAATTTTGTCAGCAGTCATCAGGGTTAATTTGGGGGCTTGCATCTTGCAGCTTGCCTGTAAAGGGCCACAAGTTTGACAAGCCTGCCTTAGTATACACATTTATCACCATAAATGTGTGATAATGATTCATTTGTGTACATGTGTTCTCAGTATCGGTGTAGGAACTGCTGTTCCCACTTTAAGAGGAAGCTAAAGGCTTATATATGCACAACTTTGTAAATTCGTTTGTCTCAGGAATTAGATGAATCCTGTATGCTGTGTTCTTTAATGTATCATTTTGTGCTTTCTTAGCATGTAATAAAATAATAATAATATTTCTTCGAAACTTCTTCCTTTCATTAGAGCTCTCCAATCCCCCATACCCCCACTTGAACCTCAATTCAACCAACTGTACATATGGATTAATGCCATACTGAATATAATGGATGAAAATATCTATGAACTTACCTCTTTCTTTGGTAATTTTGGCAGTGCATTCCTGAATTTTGAGATCTTGAATTTGTACATTGTAGAATATGAATATCTAGGCAGAACTTTTCCTGAAATCAGAATCAAAAATTAAGGCAAATACTGAAGTAGTTCTACCTCCACATAGAACCCAATCACCTTTTGTACATATAGTGAGGGCCTCTAAAAAACCAATTGAATTGTAACCTCATCATTTTCTCATGCCTCATTTGCAGTTGTGAATATTAAGTGTTTTCTATTATCATAATTAACAATGTTCTTGTAAATTTTTACTTTTCAGGAATAACTTGCCATGATTTGGTAACTTTACCCAAAAGTTTTCCAAAATGTGTCAAATTTGTCAAATTTTGCATCATATTTGGAACGTTGCAATATTTCATTGTAACTCTTTTCATACATCTGATACTATATTATGTTAGACAAGTGCTTCCCAACCTGTGTGCCATGGCGACGGTAGAAGTGTGCCATGGCAACAAGCCAAAAAAATTTAAAATTATAATTAATATTATCACAGTTGGATGACAAGTTGCAACATTACTTTTCAAGTCTAATTCTTTCTGACAAAGATTGGATCAGAAACCCATTTCATTACCAAGTTGATATGTCTGGCTTACAAGGTAGGATTGTAATAGTGTTGTTAGTACAGTAAGTCTTATAAGTTGAGCATAATACGTAATTTTAAAATGAAATCGGAACATTTCAGTTTGAGTGTGCCATATACTGTTTGGTATCTGACTAAGGTGCCTTGGCCAAAAAAAGGTTGGGAAGCACTGTGTTAGACCATCAGTCAGAGTCCTTATCTGCTATTGTACACCACTCTGCACTTTACACTTTGGTGTGGTGTCAAACTAGAACCTAAAAAAACCATTTGGGTCCTGAAAAAACCACCACCAATTTTTGATTGCACAGTTGTAATGTATTGAAGTCCTTCATGTCTCCCACATGATTATGAAGTGCATTTTCACATGTGACTGCTAGACTACCCATAAAAGAGCTAAACACTCTTGTGCCACCCCCCCCCCCCCAAACCAGTGGGACCTAAAAACAGGAAGCCTAAATCGTTCCTTCTGTTTAACTGTGCTCAAATTTTGTTCAGAATACAAATTCCACACATGATAAAAACATTTTTTTTCGTTTTTATAACCTTCAAATGCATGCAGTACTTGGAAAGACATCCAAGCTCACAAGGCAGTAAACTGACTGCCTCTCATTCTTTTTGCATTTGGCAGTTTACTAGATGATTTTAGAAAGAATCATGACAATCTAGTAAATTAAACTGATATAACCAAAATTAAATGAAAAACCAAGCTAGAAATCTTTTTTTTTTCATTATCAGCTGTTTAAAACATATTTTAAATAAATTTATAAAAGCAAAGCAACTCCTAACCCTTTTCCCACCTATGGCAGGGTCGGGTACCCATTTGTCCCTCTGAATGGACACAGGGTGGGTGATATATTGGACATAGATTTTCTGCAGCTGGTTGCCGGCGAAAGCTGCACCCCTACACTTATTTATCGTCAGTCTAGTGTTTGTTGGGCAATGCTACCGACGCTAGGGGGGCAAGCTCCTACACCTGGAAATTTTGCCTGATCTACCCGTTGCATAGCAGAGAGGGTTCTTTTACGTGCAAGCGCCATCATACACCCACATGGGACTTCGGTTTTACTTCTCATCCAAAAGAAGGCACACTCGTGGCTTCTCTCTCGCCCGAAAAAAGTCGACCCACCACGGTCAAGTATCGAACCTAGAACTACTGGCGTAGTTGCCGAGTGAGCTAACCAGTGAACACAAAAGTATAACTTCAATGAAGACCTCCTTTGGCAAGGAAAAAATACAAATGTGCGTTACTTTCAAGAAAGAAGTTAATAGAAAACAGCAATCCAAGGTGCAATAAGAAATTTTGTAGTTTCTAAGCGGTGTCTTCATCAATGTCTTACAAACCTTCTTTGCAAATATGGCATGTAAAATTTTGCTGTGAATTATTTTTACAACAATATCTTGTGCATTTATCACACATCAAACAAGTTCTGTTGAATTTCTTAGGCCCACAAATGTAGCAAATTAGTTGCCAGCATGGTGTTGACATCTTACTTGCTGAGTGATTGCTGTAATTTGCCAAAAAAATATACAGATCATTAGGAAGGCAACAGAGCATAGCACAATTCCTCCTATTTTGATCAACGAAATCCATTGCAACGTTGAAGGTGTGTGCTCTTCTTAGAATGGTAACTTCAGGATGATTTGCTTTTAAAATTTTCAGGAATTTATTCCAGCAATATCCAGGATGCCAAAAAATAACCATTGGCCACCTTTGTGTCCTTCTGTAGGTGGAACATGTTGAGCACATCAACTCTACTGTGTCCACACCTCCTTTAATGATACTATAAACCATAATTCACACAGGCTTGTCAGTTTCATGATCAATTCATCAGTATCATGCATTGTAGACAAACCCAGGACAACCTTCTTTTTTGATGACCATAGAAATCAAGGAGGTATTATTCTGGTATGCACTTACAATTCCCAGGAACCAAATGCCTATTTTCAGTGAAATCTCATATTTTTAGGGTGCCTAGAAAAGTCAAGCCCACTCCTAATAAATACTTGGCCATTGGGTAGCTGTTAAAGTAGCTATCAGTAGTTACATTCCGATTTGTTGTTTTTATAGGTAGGATCATTCAAACTTTTGACTTTACAAAAACATTTATTTGAAATTTCATAAGGTCCAGAGTTTTCCTTTCCACAATACACCAGCAAATTATAAGAATAAAAAGTTGTGGAGTCAAACAATGCATCAATTTAATGCTGTATTTTGCAGGATGTGGCCATATATTGGACAAACCTGCAATGATCCCAATATGCAATCAACATTTCATCCACTGTAACAAACTCACCCAAAAGACCTCCTAGATAAGAATGCCTACATTGTTTGGTTTGGTTTGTTGTGTTTTAGGGCCCATTGACTTCAATGGTCATTAGGCCCCAGAAAGACAGTCACCATGGCAGAGGTGTAAATGCCACCATGATGGCAATAAATAAGGGCAAGCGCCCACTAAGTGTAATAAAAAACAAAATGGCAATAGCCAAATAAATTAGAAAGAATAGATACAGCCAAAAGCCAAAACCAGACATAAAGAAAAAATGGACAAAAGCCTAAACAGACACATAAAAATGGTAAATGCCAAAGACCAACATAAAGTTACAGCAGGCAAAAGTCAAAACAACAACAGAAATAAAAAGGCAATAGCCAAAACTGATACAGAAATAAAAAGCAAAAGCCAAAACGACACAAAAGGAAAAGGTAAAACTGCCAGAAAGGAAAACGTGCCAGTATTAAATTTTGTGAAAGAGGCCAGCCTCTTTCACAAATACAAGCCAGTTCTCAACCCCCTGGGGGTTATCCCCACGTGAGGTAGAGAGCTCTGGACCAACCCCCAGTTGGCAATTCAGTTCACGGTATTTCTCAGTGACTAAAGATATGTGCCACTGTGAGAGGCTCCCAACAGCAGACACACCATGATTGATCCTCACCCCATATGTAGGAGTGGGTGAGGAACATGGGACCAATTCACAGATGAGCAAGCACAACCTCCTCTCTGGGGTTTCCTTCAGTGTGCAGAGTTTGTTAGTGGTCTCTGGCTCATAGGCTACCTGAATAGATCCATAGACTACCTGAATAGATCCATAGACTACCTGAATAGATCCATAGACTACCTGAATAGATCCATAGAATACATCCATAGGCTACCTGATGGGCTTGGGCGTCTGCCCTCTCATTGCCCATGATGCCAACATGCCCTGGGACCCACATGGAAAAGTCGTCCACAAATAGGGCCGACTGCATGGGGGGTCAATAAAGGAGGGAAAGTCATTCACCACAACAGCAACAGCATCACACTGAGAATGCTCCCCTGTGGGACACCATTCTCCTGCTGAAAGAAAGGATTGTATGTCAAGCCCTATATCATTAACATAAATTATATAGAGTAGCAGTCCCAATACACTTCCCTGTGGTACTCCTGCTGTCACAGGTGCCCATTCTGAAGCCTTACCATCCAAAAGGACTGTCATTTATGTACCCCACATGACGTTGTTTTACCACTACATTGCATATATATATACAATCCAATAAGCATTATTGATAGAGAAACACAAAAAAAGCATATCATGGCTATAGCATTTCCATGGTTATAACGTTTGTTTCCTTTGGTCCCCAACAAAACATTATAACTGTGTTTTACTGTACTAGTAATGAAACGTTTTTAAATATGAAATACAATTTGTATAAACAAAAAAAATCAAAAAGTGGAGGGGGAAAAAAGTATTTCAACACTTGTTAAAAAAGTGCATAAATAATAAATTCAATACTTTTGTTCACACCAAACTATACGACTGTTCCCAGTTCCGACTGTCGCCATTTTAGGCATGCCCTTTATAACTACCTATGCAATCATCCAATCACTTGACTTGATCTTCCAATTTGTGTGTTTTGTTGCCCCTTTAGATGTATTAGCCCAGTTTTGCCCCATTTGTGTATATGCATTAAATAAATAAATAAAATAAAATAAATAAAACCATTTGCATCAATGACAGCTTACAGTCTCTTTGGCATTGATTGAACAAGGGTTGTCATTACTTCAGCCCCAATTTTTTTCCCATTCTTCACAAACAACAGTCATCAATTGTTGTTAGAAAATTTGTGTTTTCTCATCTTTGAATATAATATGCTCCATAGGTATTTTATTGAGTTGAGGTCTGGTGACTTTGGAGAAGTGACTAGCCTTCTTGGAGCATCATACAGCAACCACTCCCTAGTAACATTGGCTGTATATTTTGTATCATTGTCCTGTTTGAAGTAAAATGAGCCACTTAATACCAATTTCTCCGCAGATTGGGAAAGGTTGCCTTGCAATATATTGATGTGCATTCTGGCATTCATGTTTCCATCACTAAATGTCATTTTTCCAACACCAGTTGATGCCATGCATCCCCAAGGCACCACACGGCCACCTCCCTTGACTGTTGACTTCACATTTTTGGCTTCTAAAGCAGTGCATTTTGACCTCCAAACCCATCATCTGCCTTCACTACCAAACAAATTAAACTTTGTCTCATCACTGAAAATTACTTTGTTCCAAAAATCAACTGGATATATGATATATTCTTTAGGAAATTTAAGTCATTTTAATCTGTTTGCTACACTAATAAATGGCTTTTTTCTTGTTGCTCTTCCCCTTAGGTCTGCATCATGTAAATAATTTCTGACAGTTTTTGTGTCCCTGCTATTCCAGAAGTTGATGCCAGGTCTTCAGCTAACTTATCACTTGCCACAAATGAATTTTTCCTAATAAACTACCCATCACATTCTTTCAACACTTTTGGCTAGCCACTTCCTGGCTTGTTTTGGATTGTTGCATCCCCATCGTATTTTTTAGCAATATGTACAACTGCAAAAACTGTACACAATTATAGAAACATTTCCTTTTCATTGTTTAGCAATTCAGTGGTAACTAGCTCCTTGATTTTTCAGCATAATGATACTGTTTCTGACTTTACTTGACAATTCTGCTTTTTCTGAGCCATAATAAAATAAATGCACTTTAATGGTTGCAAATTGCAAACTAATGAATACTAAAGAATAAGTTAACTCTGTACTCTTCAACTACATTTTTTACATGTTTTTGGTCATTATGCTATGTTATGCAGCAGTGTTCAAATACTCCCCCCCCCCCCCTCCCCCCTCTTCCCTTTTTTTTTTTTTTTTTTTTTTTTTTTTTTTTTTTTTTAAAAAGATTTTCAAAATCCCCCCCCCCCCCCCCCCCAATTTTTCATTTCTTTTGTTTATATAAATTCTCTTTCACATTAAAAACAAAGTCATTACCAGGATATGTTTATTTTTAATATTACTGAAAGTCTTTCATGTTTGTAATAAATCTATTTTTTTTTAAATATTTGAAAAAATGTGTGTTCCAATACTTTTTTCCATCACTGTACATGAGTATTGAGACTTTTACCTTAACTTAAATCTTGAAACTAGGGATGTGTATTATGCGCACTGGTGCATATTATACCCAAGATAATACAGTAGTTAGCTTTCAATTGGGAAAGTCAGGAAATAACGATGAAGTATGTTCTATGAGCTAACTGGTGATAGAGGTGCCAGAGGTACAGTACTTAGGATCAACGTTCCAAAGCAATGGAGAGATAGACTCAGATGTGACCCATAGAATCAATGGGGTTGGCTGAAAAGGAAACAGGCAAGCATAGCCCTGTGTCATAGGAGGGTTCCAATCAAGTTGAAAGGGAAGTTCTATAGTACAGTGGTTAGGCCAGCTAGGACATATGGATCAGAGCCTTGCGCAGTGGAGGAAAGCCATATAAATAGAATGCAAGTAGCCGAGATGCGAAAGCTGTGGCACATGAACGGATAGAATTAGGAATGCTTATATTAAAGGTAGCCTGGGGGTGGTGGCGAACGCCAAAAAAATGAGATAATCGGCTGACGTGGTATGGACATGTCATGAGAACAGCAAGGAGCGGATCTACATAAGGACTAATAGGGCTGGAGCCCTGGGCCCCGAAGTGTGAAGGACCCCCAAAAATGGAATTATCATAAATTTTTAATACTTGATTAACAATGAGCACTTATCGTAAAGTAAGAAATGTTAATGTTAATAATTTAATAATAATAATTATTTATAGAATTATTTGTTTAATTTTAATCAATGTAACATTATTGGACTTCAATAAGCCCTGGGCCCCAAGAAACCTAGATCCGCCCCTGAGAACAGCGGAGGAGGAGCTTAAGGGTCCATCCCAGAATGGAGGTGGTCAGTGCAGAAGGAGACCAAAGCAGACGTGGGAACAGATTGTACGTAAAGGGAAGCGCAGAATGAGACGCAGTCTCCGCAGGGTAACTCCCCATAAATTTCTGTGGCTCACGTGATAATACTGCATGTAGTTGCGCATGTTAAGCTGCAGGGTGACGTGACTCGGTGCCTGCGCCACGTGACCCTGCGGAGCGCAGTCGGGGTGACAATTAAAAAAAGCGGTGCGAAGCAAAGAGGTTCTCTTGTTATTCGATTGCCTGTAAGCAGAATTTCACAGGGCTGCTACACCCTGAGTCGTATTTTCCGCCTTGCCTAAGAATATGGAAGTGTGTGGGGTGGACGGTAACCTGGTGCGATATAGACGGGAGTGGAGGGCTAGAACCCGTATGATGATGATACCAAGTATTTAATCATCACTGTACAGTATTACTGTTCGGATTATGTCATACGAGCTATCGAAGCGCGAAATCGTAAAAAATTGCTTTCTTACTATGAGTACAAAAATACTTCAAACTGCGGAAATATTAACGTCAATGCAAAACGTTGAAAAATAAAACAATACAGTATACCATTGTTGATTCTATTTTTCTCGGTTATGCATTATCTTTGTAATGCGTTTCACCACTGCATCTATACTAACCTGATGCAAATACAACCAATTGCTAAGGTTACTATTTACAGAAACAATGCAATTTCAGTTTAACACTTTTCAAGTTACTTACATGCAAATGAACCAGTGGACATTTATTTTGTCGTGGTGAGAACCATATTAAAAACAAAGACAACCGCTTCGATTCTTCGCTGATGATGTGGATTTTAATAATGCTAGATGCTTAGGATGCATGTAATGGAACAAAGCTCTTCTAACATTTACTAAGTTTGAAGTCCTGACATAAATTCAGAAATAGCAATGTATAACACATGAAACACACCGTTAAACATCTGTCAAGTCACTTGACATTCAGTTTGATGAAACGACGTTACATCAAACGGATGTAATGAGAAGAAATGTTTACAATAGGGCGCTCTAAAGCTTGGACTTCATATTTAAAACCTGTGAAAGCGCTCACCAAGCTTACCGCCCAAAAAGAGGGAGAATCTACCAGGAACTGGAGGAGGGCTTCAACCACATTAATCGGTGATTGCAGACGGATCACAGAACATATAATATCAGGTAAATTTAGCAGGGCATCGAACCGGAACGAAACCGAAAACCTAAAACCGGTAAAACCGTTATTTTTGCTCGGAACGACGTGATTTTTGACGTGACCCACAGTATTAACGCAGGATGGCAGAAATGGAGACAGGGTAGTGGGGTGGTGTACGACATACGGGTGCAAATAAAGTTGAAGGGCAAAGTTCACAGAACTGTCGTTAGGCCCGCTATGTTTTATGGCTTAGTGTTGGGAGGCTAGGAAGAACCACGAAAGGCAGATGCAAGTGACTGAGATGCGTATGCTACGCTACATGAGAGGGGTGTCACGATCTGACCGAATCCCAAACTAGTAAGTTAGAGGTAGCTTAGGAGTGGGAGACATCACAGAAATGATGAGAGAATTGGTTGAGGTGGTATGGGCATGTAATGAGGAGGGGAGGAACTTATTAGGTCCATTACAGGACTGTGGGTGATTGGAGGCACCAGGGGTAGAGGAAGTCCGAAATGGCCATAGGAGCCTCAGGCGGGATAAGGGTGAGATGATGATGATAATGGATATTTTAAGTATAATCTACTGTATTTTAAAATTGTGCTTAATACATATTAGAGTGAAAACGAAAACCGTAAACCAGAAAAACCATATTTTTACTGGAACAAAAACCATAACAGAACCGATATATATTTATTTGACGTGAACTGTTGGGCCTTCAGGGGTTCAGGCGAATAAGTGCCCCTGCCCAACGATCCTCAGGTTCCTTCGTGGATGTACATGGTATAGAAATGATTGAGTTAGCTTCTTCTTAGAATTCGTGTTGCCCCTATATGTGTCTTCCCCTCCCTTTCCTTCCTGTAGATAGGGTTCTAATTATCACAATGATTCCTTCACTTCATACAATGTAACATCAAACATTCAATTTAGTTTATTAATTCAGGCAAATAAAGAAAATAAAGAACAAAAAATGAATCAAAACAAGAATGTAATGTTGCTTTTCTCCCCCCACCTTAGCTAAGGTTTCTATGTGAATACAATAATAAATTCTTTTAAGATCTTCCGAGTCCTAAAAATGCATATATGTTATAATCATTAAATATCACTAAAGTCAATATACTTTCGAAACACAAATAAAGAATTAGATTAATATTTCCTGTAGAAGTGCTCGGTGCTTCACTGTGGTGTCTGGCAGCGTTGGTCGGTATCCCTGGGATATGAAATGGCTGCTTCACGCTGTTTTGCTGGTAAGTAGTTTTAACTGTTTTCTTCTTCGTTTTTCTTTTTTAGTAGGTATCCTTATAGGTGTTGATGGGAAAATATTATTGTCCTTATCTCCTAGGGTATTTAGTCCAGTTGTTTATTTGGTGAACGTTGCAAGTTTTAGTGTTTTTCACGCACACACACAGGAGGTCACACGTTTTGCCGAGTGTATACACAGTATAAACAGCTGATCGTTGCTTGGTAAGTTTGTAGTAGTGAGTCCTTCAGTCCTTAAGTCCTTTAGTTTGTTGTAGTATTAAGTCCTTCAGAAGTTGTGTTCTTTCCTGTTCGTTTTGTTGAATTTACTTGTTGTAGTTTAGTTACTTGTTGAATGCGATAATCCATTAATCCATGTGTCTGCTAGCTTGTTGTTTGGAGTTCTGTCTCTTCCACATGTTGTTAGATCTATTTATAATTTACTAACACAATACAATATTTAAAAATACCTAGGTAACCCAACCCAGGGTTGTGCATGTGTTATGTTTTCCTATTGTTGAAATCTGGGAATCCTATTTGCCAACATTGTTATGTGTTAGGTCTCCAGTGTATTTGGGGTATTTTATTGGAGAACCTTTTGTTTAGTAAAGAATAAGTGCATTGTGTACTTGAATTTTAATTCTTCCATTATTTATTTTCTTCGAAATTTTTAATTGTTTTTCTTTTTGCAGGTATATGGTGGACTGGAATGTGACACGCAATACTCACAGGTAAGGTTGCAATTTTTATTATTTGGGGGTTTTAGGGCATCTCAATATTTGGGGGTCTAGGGGCCTAAAAAATATTTGGGGGTCAAGGGCCTAACAGAACCATAACCGAAACCAGAAAGAAAGAAGTACAGTAGCTCAGAAGGGACACAGTGAACGGTAAAGGTAGATAGGGTAGACGTTGTAGCAAGTAGGAAACTAGATAAGGAGCATAAGAAATAGAGTGGAGCTAGGCAGAGATAAGAAGAAAACTAAAGGGGGTAATGAGTTACAGAACAGTTGAAAGTGTCAAGGGGAACAGGAAGTATTGGAAAAGGAGTATACTGACAGAAGGTAAAGGAAAAGGTAAGATGGGGAAAAGGCAGGGATGGTTAGGGGACAAATATAAGGAGGGGAACCCTGTAATTCACTGCTACCCTGAGAACTGCACGTTTCAGGGCCAAGAGGAGGGAGGGGTGATTTGGTGTGACGTGCTACAGGTGATTCCATAAGGACTGCACCAGCATCTCTTATCTCAAGGAATGTGGGGTGGACATTCCAATGGGATACAAGGATGAGATGCATGTCATCAGCCACTGCAGGTGCTTAATGTGTTCCATTAAGTAGTAACTGGCAGGGCCAGTCCATCCAACAGATGTGGGAACAGGTTGTCTGGAGGGACATGGCAGTGTGTGGGGTGGATGGTGGACCTGGTGGGAAACAGGAGTGGAGGGCAATATAGAGCTTCCATAGTAAGCATGTGTAAGCGTGCAGACTATCGATTAGCATTGAAGTGTGGATTACAAAGGCAAAAGGCAGCATGTAAGTGATGTTTTTGCATTATTTGGATAGTAAAGTGCCAGGATTACAGGGGTAAACAAAGATTCAGTAGGTCTAGGGTAATTTAGGAGTTTTAGAAGGAAATACAAAGTCAGTGGAAAGCGGTAGCAAGGAGTTGCTTTGTACGGGAGTGCAGAAGGGCCACGTGGTGGATAACAAAGGTAGATAGGGATAATGGTGGAAAATAATTAAGGGGCATTAGAATTGGAGAGGGGTTAGGCTGACAGGTAAGATCTGAAGGGGGTAAGGAGCTGTAGTATAGTTTAAAGGGCCAAAAGGAGCAGGAAATATGGGAAAAGGAGCAATGTTGGGAGGTAAAGGAAAGGATAGGATGGGAAGGAAGCAAGGATCATTAGGGGACAAAGAAAGGGAAGGGAACCCTGAAGGGCACTGCTACCCAGAGAGCTGCAAGTTTGAGAGACAAGAGGAGGGAGGGATGATTTGGTGTAACTGGTGCTACAGGTGGTTCCATAAGGACTGCACCAGCATCTCTTACCTCAAGGAATGTGGGGTGGACATTCCAATGGGATATAAGGAGGAGGTGCATGTGGACAGCCATTGGAGGTGCTTAATGTGTTCCATTAAGTGGTCACTGGCTGCATCACAGGGATAATGAAAGGCTGGACAGGACTATGGGGCAAACAGCAAGCAAAGCAAAGGTCATGGAGGAGCACATTGACCAGCTGTCTCAGCAATTGGTGGAAATTCAGGGGTAGATAGGGAGACTGGAAAATATGATGATGGCTAGTGCAAGGGAAAAGGATGGATGAAATGGGGCACTAGACTGGAAAGGGGTAGCTGTGGATAAAACAGCAGGAGCAAAGGTAATTGAGAGGAGGGCAGAAGGGAAGAGGGGCAGACAAGGAAATACAGGGCAGAGTGAAGGGAAGGAGAACAGGTCAGTCCTAATCCTGGGAGATAGGGTTGTATCAGGTGGGCTGAACCAGCTGACTGTAAATGGCAGGGAGAGGGATAAGGTGTCAGTGGTATCACTGCCAGGAGGAAAAATCAGGGATTACAGGGACTGCCTAAAAGAGCTATTTAGAGGGGAGAAGATGAAGTGTTTGGTGGTCATCTGCCTGGGAGCAGAGGAACTGGCAGAAAATAATGCTGTGGATGTGTGGGAAAGACTGACAGATCTAATTGCAGGTTGTAAGGTTAAGAAGGGGGGTATCTATTAGGGTGTGAACTATCCCTACAAATGCTGTAAGCAAGATGGAGAGGGCAAGGGCTACCTGGATAAATAGAAGGCTGTGGCAGTACAGGAAGGACTTGGGCATCCAGCTCATAGAAAGCAGGGCCCCCTTGATAGGAGAGGAGAAATGCTGGGTGGGAAGTAGTAACCTCCCCACAAAAAAGGGCACTAGATTGTTGCGGAAGCAGATGCAGGGGTTTGTGAAGGAGTTCCTAGCTAGAACAGAGCAAGGGAGGCAAGGGTGATAGGGACATGCTAGGAAGCCTGAAGATTGCATTTGCAAATGTGTAAGGGGTGAGGTGGAAAGGGAAGTGGATGGAGATATGTGAAATCATGAGGCAGGAAAAGGTAGATATCATGGGGCTGGCAGAGACACATCTAAGGGGTGAGGAGAGGTATGTTGATGATGAGGTCAATGCAACCTTTTGGAACAGAAAGGAGAATGAGAAGAAAGGAGGTGGGGTTGGAATCCTTTGGGGGAATGGAATTAAAGGAATAAGGCGGGATGAGGAATGCAGGGAGCATGGGTGGATAAAGGTACAGAGAGGAGGTAGAGGGTCTCTAATGACCTTGTAGTTGACGGGACCTTAAACTCCAACAAACAACAACAACAAGAGGAGGTAGAAAGCTGGCCGTTGGAGCAGATTACATGGGTATAGAAGGTACAGGGGGGGTTGGAATGAACGAATATATAGCTGCTTGCAGGAGGACATGGAGGCTCTTCACCTGGAGGGCTACCAGGTTATCATAGTGGGGGACTTCAATGGGCATCTGCAGGAGATGGATGGGGTAGAGAATAGGAATGGTAGGATGCTAAAGGGCTTTGCATGCCAAAATGGTATGGCAATAGTGAACCTTCTGAAGTGCTGTCAGGGAAGGGTCACAAGGGTGGGGCCACAGTGCAGCTCATGCATTGACTTCTGCTTGGTTAAGAATGACCTAGTGCAGGAGGTGCATGGAATGACAGTGGATGAGGAAAACAGGGTGGGTTTAGACTCTGATCATAATCTAATCATGATAAGTGTGAAGGTTAGGAACATTAAGAAAAAACAGATGCATATGGGAAGGAAAGGTAGCTGGCAGTTAAAGAATTGGTTCAAAGAGGAAGAGTTTCAGAAGGACATGGAAGGGGTAATAATAGATAAGGCCCTAATAGATAAAGCTAATGAAGGACAGGGAAGAAGTAAAGGGGATGGAGATGAATGGAAGAAACCATGGATGGATGCAGAGGCATGGGAGTCTATTGTAAGTAGACGGCAAGCCAATGGGATGCATCGGCAAGCAGTTAAAATGGGAGATGAGGAAAGTATTAGACAAGCAAGGGACACCTATCAGCAGAAGAAAAGAGGCAAAGGAAGTAGTGGGTAGGAAGATAGCAGAGGGGGATAGGAAGAAATGGAGGGAAATCATGGATGGGGGAAAAAGAAGATTGCCAAGAAATTTTGGAGATATGTCAGGGATAGACGTAGAGGGAGGAGTGAGGTGACAGGTGATGATAGGAAAGCCCTAGTGGATAAGGATGGTTGGAATACAACCAGCAGAGAAGGCATTAGGAGGATATTGAAGGAATATGTACATGGGTTCTCCAATGCAGGTGGAAAGGTGGTGGGAGGGCCAAACAGACTCATAACAAGCCAGGGGCCATCTGCTGGAGAGGCTTGCTTTACCAGGGTAGAGTTAGATAAGGAGATTAATGCATTGAAGTTGGGAAAAGCATGTGGGGAGGACAAGATAGCAAACGAGTTTCTCAAAGCACTAGGGAGTAAAGGAAGAGAACTGCTCTTAAGGTCATTTAATAAATGTTTACGGGGTGGAAAAATACCAGATGACTGGGGCATCACACGGGTAGTGATGCTGTACAAGGGCAAGGGAAAGTGCAAGGAAAGTCTAGATAGCTATCAGCTAGTAGCTATAAATAGTTGCATGTATAAGTTATTTGCTGGGCTAGTTAGGAGGCGATTAGGGACAATAATAGAAGGGTCAGGCAAATTTGTAGAGTTCCAAAATGGGTTCCGAAAGGGATGTAGAACAGGGGATAGCCTGTACATGATCACACAGATCATGGAAGTAGTTCAAAGGAAAAAATGGAAGGCATACCTCTGTTTTTTGGATGCCAAGGGTGCATATGATGAGGTGGATAGAGAGAAGCTATAGACGGTTCTTCCCAAGTATGGGGTGAATAGGGTGCTAGTGGAGCTGCTCCAGAAGCTGTATATAGGCACTAGGTATGATTTCCATTGGGAGGGAATAAATACTGGACAGATAGATGTGGACAAGGGGTTGCGACAGGGCTGTCCATTATTGCCAATTCTGTTCCTAGTGTATATCAATGAGCTAAGGATTAGGCTACAGGATAGAGGGCTAGGGTTTTCCCTGGGAGATGGTATCAAATTGCCCACCATCTTCCAATGTGATGAAATAGTGCTGTTGACAGAGACAGAGGGAGAGCTCCAAGAAGAACTGGATATCTGTGAACATTTCAGTAGGGATTTTCAGTTAGAATTTGGTCAAGACAAAACAAAGCTGATGATCAGAGGAGAGGACATCATGTGGCCTAGTAATAAGATGCCAATCAAGCTGGGGGAGAGGGAGATAGATGTAGTGTCAGAGGTTCCTATCCTGGGGGTTAAACTCACAAATGGTAGGGGGTACTTAAAAGCAATGGAGGAGAACATCATTTGTAAGCTAAAAAAACACAGAAGGATTAATAAAGAAACTGCCATTTGATTCATTCTCCAGGTATGAAATGGTTAGGGGCTTATGGAAAGCGGTAGCAGTGCCAGAGCTAACATATGGAAACGAGGTTCTGTGCATTAGTAAAAAGGTAATGGACAGTATGGAAGTAGCCCAAAGAAGGTTAGGTAGGATGGCATCAGGGGGAAATAGGTGTACAACAGTTGAAGCAATACAGGGGGATATGGGGTGGGCTACATTTGAACAGAGAGAAATGGTTAGTAAGTTGGTGTACCTGTGCAGGATATGGGGGCTTTAGAAGGAAAATCCAGTATGGCAGGTAAATACATGGGTAAACGACATGAAGGTTTCTACTAACTGGGAGAGGAGGGTAAACAGAATATCAAAGAAGATAGGCATAACGCTGCACCGCAATGAGGGCATGGAGGGGGCAATAACACTTCAAAGACTTGTGCAGGACAAAGTTAGGGAGTGGGGGTTGGAGCAGTGGCGACAGGGGATGGAGGGAAGGATGGCAAAGAAATCGTTGAGCGTGTATGGGAACAAGCCTAACATAGAGAGGTAGGTAATTTATGACAACACGTGGGAGAGCTCACTTCTGTTTCAGGCAAGAGCTGGGTCACTGGAGACGAAACAGAGGATGGCAAAGATCACAGGTGGAGAGGAGGGCTGTGGATTATGTGTGGATTATGTGGAGGATGTTAGGCATGTGATACTGGCTTGTCCAGCACTGGATCACTGCAGGAGGGGTTGCGGCACCCCCACCCAGCCGTTGGATGCAGGATGATATGAAATGGTTCAAATGTGTATTGTACCTAGAATTTTGCACAGATAGTTAAACAGGAGGGAGTCCAACTGATGTTCTCTATCTGTGGTGATTGTGGATGGTATTCCAAAATGTGAGAACCAGTGTTGCATCAATACCAGGGCAATGGTTGAGGCAGTGCAATTAGGTATAGGTATGGCTTCTGGCCAGCGAGTAAATCAGTCAACACAGCTCAAAATATATTTATTTCCTTGAGGTGGAGGTAATGGCCCTACTGTGTCAATGTGGATGTTGTCAATCCTTGATGTTGGCAGAGTGCAGCTTTTTGGTGATGAATAACTGTCAATGTATCTTACTTTTCTGACATGATATGCAAGCCTTTGTTCATCATTTGACATCTTTATTAATTGATGGCCATATGTAACTTTCAGTGATGAGTTTCTGCATGGCTGTAATTCTCAGATGAGAAACCCCATGTAGGGGTTTCCAAAGCAATCACTTTTTTGTTTTATTTAAATACAATATCATTGTGTATGTAGACTCTTTTTAGAACTGTATCTGTCTCTGGCTCTCCATCTTTGACTATTTGTTTTCCATGAGTGTTTTTTCCTTGAGTTTTCCTACTTCATATAGCATCTTTTTATGAAAACATTAAAATTCTTTTGGGGTAATCCAATCTAATTCTAATTGAACACACATCAAGCATGCAGTGGAAAGAATAACTCTCATTACTAATAATTGACTAATCCAAAACACCAATGAAACTGAAACATAGAAACTATTCTGCCATACATTCCATTGACGAATGGAAAATGTGACCAGTAATACGAGTCTGATCGGGCCATGATCTCCTTTAATTTGAATGGATGATCATTTCTCCCCTTATATTCTGCAAGGTTTAGCCCCTCAACTAGAGGACCCCTGTACCAAATTGTAGCCTTTCAGAAAGTCCATTTAATTTCTATTGTTGATGTCTTGCACAATGTGTAGAATTCTTGTTGAAACTGCCACATATTTCTTTTATCATGCATTGACAGGGTTTCCAGATATTACTTGAGTGATTTCAAAATTGTGAAGACTTTGATGTTTTTCTAAATAAAAACAGAATAACAAAAAACAATGGCCATTTGTCCTCCCAGGGGCAAAACATCCGAGGAGTGAAGTGTTTGGGTGCAAAACGTCCGAGGGGCAAAATGTTTGGTTGAGAGAGCTGTGGGGGTGAAAAGTACTCAGTGGCGAACGTTCAATGTATACTGCCAGTCCAATCTGCAGTTGGCTAAACAAGTGAAGACAGAACATTGTCTAAGGTCCAGTACAGTTTTAGCAAGATTTATACTAAGGGAGTCAAAACATTTAAAAATATTTGATCCACCTCTGGATACTGTTACAACAGTGATTCTGAAGGTGTGTTCTGCAGAAAAAATTAAATGCACAAATAGGGGTGTTGGAAAAATTCGACATAATTTTGGATAGGATTGTAATCAGCAAATGCAAATGACATATCATAGTTGTTCGCTTTATAGTTATATAAAGTGGTAGTAAGTACCAAGTGTAGAAAGTACAGCCTACTTTAAAGTTTATGATGAATTGTAAGTGTTCTGTGCAATTAAAATGTCACAGTTTAGTGTTCCTTGGCTTCAAAAAAGATTGAGAACCACTGTTACAGTAATGGGTTGGGGAGTAAGCCATGCAGCCATATCAGGCTGAACACTTAAAGGAATTCCCTATACCTCTATGAGGTTATTTGTTCGCCACTAATTAACATATCGACACCTTCCCAGTAAACATCGTAAGCGCCATTTCATAAATTTTACAGGAAATGAGAAAAACGGTCTGATTTCCTCATTCATTCTTATGCTAACAATATTTTTAGATATTAAAAAAATAAAATAACTATTTAACGTAGGGTAAAACCGATTACAGTATTACGAAAGACATAATGTACAGAATTTGATTAAATTAAAAAGTGAAAATCTCAAAAAATGTTGCTTACAATGTTTTACCGGGAAGGTGTCGATATGTTACTTGGCAATATAAACACAGCAGTACGTTAACATATGGAATTTTGAAGAAAATACTATGCCTTCCGTGCCAATAATAAAATTTTAATTGGCTTGATCATTAAATACATAATGAAATCTATGTGAATTTTACATATAGGTGCATATCTTTTATATATGTTACAAACTGTTTATACTTTATTTTATAGCATTTCTCGAAGGAAAATGGAAATTCATCTACCAAGTAGCTGTTGTTTACAAAATTGGCTAATGCCTGAATTACTTCACCATTTGTTCTTCATTAAACATTCGCAGTTTTAGGATGATGATCCATGTAAATTTTAAGCGCCTTTTCTTGCCTTGGATAAGAAGTGTAATTAGTTTTATGAAACCTGTAATAAAATTATATTATTATTTAAGGATTATCCATTTAATTTCATTAAATACAGTTCAAAATGAAAAATAAATTCTCACTCCACAGTGAAAAGCACAAGGCTCATTTGAATAACAACATAACTTTGCTGAGGAGCATGCATAAACAACAAAATAGAATAGTAGGTAGAGTAGAGAGAAAAGCAACTAATTATCACTTCTTTTCTATCATGGCGCTGTTGCCATAGCCATGGCCTAGGACAACTAGTCACTGTAGCCCAGCAAGACGTTTAACTTGCAAAACTGTTCTACTATGATATCTTTCGTGATCATTTTCATAGTTGTCGATTACAGTTATAGACTGACTCCCCTAACTTCCCAACGTAGTCAAGGTCAGAAAGTTGCACATGGCATGGAAAATCTTCCTGTGACTTTCTTTATAAAGAAATATGGCAGCAGCAGGCAGGCTCAGGAAATGGACTAATAATGTCTCCCAATCGCCTTAATAATCTGACGTTACCACGACATCTTTTCCCAGGGCATTATTTACAATCGTTTTCCATGATCAAAATACAGTATACAAAACTACAATTCGAATATACATTTCTAATGAGCACCTTGAGAACACATTGCAACAGACGTTAAATTCCATAAACAGTTATTTTATGGAATTAAATTTTATTCTAATTCTAATTTACTACACTGCAAGCAGCCTATTCTTTGGCCAATATGGCAGTGGAGAGACTAACTCTCAATCCTACTTATGATAACCTAATACTCCTAAAACCCTAAGCTGTAATTCAGGTACCTCCCCTACTACAATACTAGCTATGGTTGGTTTTCCTTGGATGAAGCCTTCCACCTTATCCTCACCAAGGCCATTCCATTGTCGAATGACCCTTGGCAAAAATGACCAGTAGTAAGAGTCTGTCTGTACCCTAACCTCTTTCAATTTATAGGGATGATCCTTTCTCCCCTTATACTCAGCTGGGAACACACTTCCAGCCAAAGGTCCATTACATCCCAGCAGCAGCAGTCTTATAAAAAGGCTAATACTCTGAGATATACACTCTCTAATCATGGCACATACGCTCTATCATCATCATCGAACCCTCCTCCCGCCAGTGGCAGGGTCGGGTCTGCGGGTTCTTAACCTCCACTCCCGCCTATCCCCTACCAGGTCCCCCGCCACCCCGCATGTCACCATGTCCCTCTGCACCACCTGCTCCCACGTCCGTTTTGGTCTTCCCCTACCTCTGGAGCCCCCAATCACATGCATACCCATAATGGACCTAATGAGCTCCTCCTCCCCTCTCCTCATCGCATGCCCATACCACCTCAACCGCCTCTCCCTCATCTTTTTCACAATGTCCCCCACCCCCAAGCTACCTCTAACGTAATCATTACGTACTCTGTCAGCTCGGGACACCCCTGTCATGTAACGCAGCATTCGCATCTCAGCCGCCTGCATTCTCCTTTCATGGTTCTTCCTAACTGCCCAACACTCTGAGCCATATAGCAAAGCAGGCCTAACGACTGTTTTGTAAACTTTACCTTTTAACTTTATGGGGACCCTGCGGTCACACAGGACACCACTTGCCTGTCTCCACTTCAGCCATCCGGCATTAATCCTATGGGTCACATCTGAATCTATCTCCCCATTGCTCTGGAAAACTGATCCTAAATAACGAAACTCTTGCACCACTGGTATACCCTCACTGCCACAGCGGATCTCACCTCCTTGCCCCTGGCCACTAAAATTGAAAGCTAGGTACTCTGTCTTCTTCATGTTTACTTTAAGACCCCCTCTCTCCATTGCTGTCTTAATGTCCTGTAGGCCCTTTTGTGCATTCTCCTTGGACCCCTCAAGCTTCCCCACGTCATCAGCAAATACCAGGCACTGAGGGGCCCATTCTCCTACTCCTGTCAGCAGCTCATCCATTACTAGAGTAAATAGATATGGGCTAAGTGCTGACCCTTGATGCACACCAACCTGGACGTTGAAGCAAGCAGTGTTTCCCCATGCTGTCCTCACCCTAGCAGTGGAGCCCTCATACATATCCTGCACTATCCTAATATGGCCTTCATCAACTCCTTTCTTCTTTAAAACACTCCATAGCACCTGTCTAGGGACACTATCATATGCCTTCTCCAAGTCAATGAATACTGCATGGAGGTCCTTCCTTGCTGCTCTATGCTTCTCTATCATCTGTCGTAGAATAAAGATTGGTTCCATGGTGCACCTACCAGGCATAAACCCAAATTGGTTTCCTCGGACCCTAGTCTGGACTCTGAGGCGACATTCTATGACTTGCTCCCACAGCTTCATAGAATGGCTCATTAGCTTTATGCCTCTATAGTTTCCACAGTCCTGGGCATCACCTTTGCCCTTGAACAGTGGAACTATCCAACTCTCACGCCATTCAGCTGGCATCCTGTCACCATTTGCTAACTTATTGAAAAGCTTCCCTAGCCATGTGATTCCTGTAGCCCCCAAGGTGTGCCAAACATCAATGGGGATCCTATCTGGGCCAACCGCTTTGTGACCTTTCATTCTTTGAAGGGCTGTGACTAGTTCCTCTGCCCTCACAATGTTCACTGCCTGTGTAGTGATTGGGTTTCTGTCTGTGGTTTCTGCATGGGTGGTAGTATTTAAGAGACAATGGTAGTATTCCTCCCACCTTTTGATTACCTCTGCTGGTTGGAACAGGACCCTACCATTAGTATCCTTGACTGTTATAGCCCTGGTAACATCTTTACTAGTTCTATCCCTGGTCTTGGCCAGTCTAAAAACTGCATTCTCTCCTTCCCTTGTCCCCAACTTTTCATATAAGGCCTCATACTTCTGGTACTTGGCCAAGGCAATGGCCCTCCTGGCATGTTTCTTTGCCTGAACATAGTCTGTCTTTGAGGCCTGATCCCCTATTTTCCTCCACCTATTGAAAGCTACCTTCTTAAGTTTTATGGCAGCTTCCACCTCCTCATTCCACCACCAAGTCTGCCTACCCTGATAAGTTCCTCCTACTATAGCCTTACCTAACAGTGCCTCTCCACAACTCCTAATCTTCCTAGCAACCCTGTCCCACATGGCATTGGCTGACCCATCCCAGTCCCAGTCTACCTTGCTGAGAACCTCCTGCTGGAATTCCTCTGCCTTGGTGGGCAATGTCCACCACCTAATAACTGATTCTCCTTTCCAGGTATGTCTCTTAACTGTCCCCTTCATTTGTAATTCTATCATAAGCAGCTTATGGCCACTTTCCTTCTGAAATTCCTCACTGGGTAGTGCCCAGCAGTCTTGGATCTCAGCCCTGTGCTGCTTTCTAACCATGAAAAAGTCTATTTGGGACCTCCCCTGTGGTGACTGGAAAGTGATTAGGTGCTTTCCCTGCTTTTTAAACCATGTATTGGCCAATGCAAGGCCATGTGCTCTTGCTGTGTCAAGGACCTTCTGCCCCTCAAGGTTGATAATACCATATCCACATCCCCCATGTACCTCCTCATATCCCTGACCATCATTCCCAACATGTGCCTTAAAGTCACCCCCAATAATTAGCCGCTCATTTCCCCTGCCCTGTCTAATTGTACTGTCAGCTGACTGAACCACCTCATCAAAATCCTTCCAAAAAGCTTCTTTAATTGTGTCACCCAGGCCTGCTTGTGGGGCATATGCACTTATGAGGTGGAGCCCTATACCTTTCCAAACTACAGTAACTAACATTAACCTGCTGCTAACTCTCCTAACTGAAGTTATCCCCTGCTGCAAATCCCTGCTTAATATAATACCCACCCCATTTTGACCCTCATCACTACCTGTGTAGATCAGCTTGTATCCCTCCCCCAGGGCCCTTGACCTATTACCCTTCCACCTAGTCTCCTGGAGGAATGCAATGCTGATCTTCCTATGCTTTAGGGTTTCCAATAATTCTCCAGTTTTCCCTGAGAGGGTCCCAATATTCCATGTCCCTAGTCTTAGCATGGCCCCCCTATTTGGTGGGACAGTACTGACTGGGGTCACCCCAGTCAGACGTCCCGAACCCGCAGTAATAGTGGCAGGGCTACCTGTGGGGGGTGCCGTCCAACCCCACAGGAGACACTCATCAAAGAACTTAACATTGCCAAGTGAGTGGAGGTCTCACACTCACTTGACGGATCCCCTCAGACTATGCCAGAGGGCTGCAGATCTAGGACTGCATGCCCCCTAGGCAACACAACCAATAATAATGAAGATAATAATAATAATAATTCTAATTCTAAATAATTCTAATAAAATTTAACACTTAAATGTTAAAGAAAAATTTTTGCTGCAGGGTTGTTGTGGGGCTGCAAACGCAGCGTGCTCGCCGGCAATGCAGACGATGCACGCTGTGAAGCAGCACAACGGGAGCGAGAGAAAATCCCACGAGGTTAGGCTTAACTGCCAAACCTCGCAAAAAGTTCCCCACCCGTTTAAAAAATACAACACCCACAGCCCTACCGTAGATCAGGAACGTTGGGGTGAGACTGCCTTGAAAAAGGCGGTTTTCACCCTAAAGATTTTGTATATTCTCAAAAGTTGCCGAAAAAAAATTCGACAGCCAAGAGGAAAGCAGAAGCACAAGGGACTAGCGCCACCTAGTGATCTCATGGCACATACGCTCTCCCTATGAGAAAATGTATTAAGTACAATTCTTGCTGCAATTCTTTGGATCTTTTCAACCTCCCAAGATAAGTCCTGCCTGAAGGGGAACCAAATTGGACTGCCATACTCCAAAACTGGGTGAACCATTGAAATATATGCTGTTTCCTTTACCTCCGTTGTGCTATCCTGAAGGACCCTACTAATCAGATGGAGGATTTGACCTGCCCTCCCAATCACTTTACCAACGTGATCCTTCCAATTACCTTGATTATTTAAGACAATTCCCAGATGTTTATGGGTTACAACCCTAACTCCACCTATGTGGTAATCAAAATCAAGTAGCTTTCTAGATCTGGATATTGAAAAAATCCTACACTTCTTCAGGTTTAATGGCAATTCCCATTTTACACACCAATTGTAAATACTATCTAGATCCTGTTGTAATTGCACAAAGGATGATAACCCATCATCTAATACCTGAGCAGCACATGTGTCATCTGCAAATAGTTCAAGGAAGGAATTAATATCAAGCCCCATGTCGTTCACATAGAGAATGTACAACAAAGGACCCAATACACTTCCCTGAGGGACCCCTGATGTGACTGGTTTCCACTGAGATGCACTACCCTTGAAAATGACCCTCTGTTTTCTATCAAGCAGATAGGACCTTACCCATTAAACAACATTACTATGTATCCCTAAGTAGGACATTTTTGAGACCAGCTTATCATGGGGCACCATGACAAAAGCCTGTTCAAAGTCCAAGAATACAACATGAACCTGCTTTCTGCTATCTAAAGCCTTTTGAATATGATCCATCAATCAAGCCATTTGGGTGTCACATGACCTGCCTTTCCTAAACCAATGTTGGTTATTTCTAAGGATGCCCTTCTTTTCGAGATATCCCATTATAGATGAGAATTTTATGTTTATGTCCACACGTTTTTAATATGATAAAAAAGATATTGGACAGAAATGAGAAATATGTAATTATATACATATAATGTTATCTCCTCATATATACGGTACAGTATAAAAGTTTATTATCCATGGTATAAATGAAGTGTCCTTCATTTTCAAATTTCTAAATTAAACGACCTGGTTGTTCCTTGGAAGATGTGAGCTTCTCAGTTGAGGTAAGAATATTACATGTGACATACACCAATATCATCATACCCCTATCCCGCCTGTGACAGGGTCAGGTTTGCGGGTCCTGGCCCTCCACTCCCGCATATTTTCCACCAGGTCGCTATCCACCCCACACACCACCATATCTTTATGGACAACCTGCTCCCATGTCTACTTTGGCCTCCCCAGCAATGGGTGCTTTCAACCACCTGCAATCCTGAAATGAACCTAACGAGCCCCTCCTACCCTCTTCTCTCTCCCCTCTCCTCCTCCACTGCCCCAAAAATCTTTAACTTTATTGGGACCATCCTATCACACATACTTCAACCATCCCCAGTGATTCTATGGGTCACATCCATGTCTATCTCACAATGCTTTTGAACAGGACTCAGCAAAATACAGCCCGCCAGGCAAACTAATCCTGCCCCCGGAAGGATTTAAATTTTCTTAATTTCTGAACTCAGTGGTAAAGTGTCGGTATAAAACAGTAATGAGCCATCGATTGTAAAATCATTGCATTGTGGGTCGCCGGCCTTCAAAAAATTCCTAATCCAGCCCACCGATCAAAACTGTTTTGGAACTACAGTAAAACATGGTCATAACGTTTTGTTGGGGACCAAAGGGAACAAACGTTATAACCATGAAAACGCTATAGCCATGATATGCTTTTTTCGGTTTTTTCTATCCATAATACTTATTAGATTGCATATACAGGGTGTTTATCTTTAGCCCTCCCTTTTCTATCGCCCCCTCTAATATTGCTTAGGCTATTTTCTACTTGTTCTCTGGAGTCAATAAGTTTTCCAAAATTTTTGGCAAGGAATGAAAAGGTGTGGAAAAGGGCTGAACCTTGGTGTACCCCAACCTTCACTGGGAAGCCTCCAGTATTTCCCCAAGGTGTCCTTATCCTGGCTTTGAAACCATCATACATATCCTGAACTATTTGAATAAACCCATCTTATTCAACCCCCAACTTTTGTAATACCTCCAAAACTACTTGTTGTGGAACACTGTCATAAGCCTTCTCTAAGTTGATAATGATGGCCTTGAGATCTTTCTTTGCTGCATTATACTTTCATATCACCAGCCTCAGAACTGTTTGATACTATTGATACCCCCTTCACTACAGGGGTGGATCCAGGGGGAGCAGTGCAGCAATTGCTTCCCCCCTAAGTGCCTCAATGGGGCATATATTTCAACTGATGCATGATTCAACTTTGCAAATGAGGAGGCATTTTTGCATTGCTATCCTCATTTCTATACTGCCAGTCCAACAGTTGATGTCAAATGTGCAGTTGCTGAAGTAGTAATTTATGTAATTTATTGTAATTTCTACTAAGGAATTCTGAAAATCTAAAAGTATTTGGGGCACACTGTTTTAAAGTGCCCCCCTTATCCACCCCTACTTTACTAGCAGTATACAGTACCCTTTCAAAAGTCATGGGACAACCCTTATTTGCATGAAAATGTGACATTCCTTTGCAATATCATAGGTGTCATTCCTCCCAGCACTATATAAGAGAGAGTACACTAATATGAGATTATACTTCCATGAATGCTGAAAAGAATGTCTCAAAGAAAAGAGCTTTCAGACTTCCAAGGAGGTACAATTGTCAGATGCCATCTTACAGTCAAAACTGTTAGGGAGACGTCAACCCTTCTAAACATCCCAAAATCAACCATTCACAATGCCATCTGGCAATGCAAAGAGAAAGGCACCACAAGTGTTCCACATAGGACTGGAAGACCCAAGATCATGTTGGCTAGAGACCAAAGAGCTTTTCATAAAATGGTCACCGCAAACCATCACACATCACTTGATGAACTGACAATATCATTCATAGAGTTGCAGGAACAATTGTGTGCACCCTGACTTTTTGCAGGGAAATGCATGCAATGGGTTTTTATAGCAGAGCGACAGCCCACAAGCCTCACATCAGCACCAGCAACGCAGCGAGGGGATTGCAATAGTGCAAAGAAAGACGACATCAGACTCTGGATCAATGGCAAATGGTTGAATGGAGTGATGAGTCCCACTACACCATCTGGTAATCGGGTGGATGGGTGTGTTGTGCCCATGGTGAAGTTTGGTGGTGGGTCAGTGATGGTGTGGGGGTTCTTCTCATGGTATGGGTTGGGTGCAATCGTTTCTGTGGACAGACATCTAAACGCAGAGCATTACCTGGACATTCTGGACAATGCAGCATTCTCATCTCTCTGGCAGCACTTTGGCAATGGCCCTTTTCTGTTTCAGCATGATAACACACCTTGCCATAAAGCACGGGCTGTAAGCACATGGTTTGGTGAAATGTGGGTTTGAGAACTTGACTGGCCTGCACAGAGTTGTGATCAGAATACCATCAATCATCTGTGGAACCTGTTGGAACGTCGATTACACACTTGTGCAGAACGCCTGACATCTGCGACTGAACTGTCCAAGACACTTATGGCAGATTGGCATAAATTATCTGTCACAACATATCAAAACCTTGTGGACAGTATGCCCCAGAGAGTAGACGCTGTGATAGCAGCAAAATGTGGACCAGCAAGATACTAAAATATGTATATTTGTGAGTGTTTCTATTAAAGTGGTGGTGCCCATGACTTTTGATAGGGTAGTGGTTATGCTTGTTTCCCTTTCCCAAGGGCCCTTGATCAGACCCCTTCCACCTAGTTTGTTGTAAGAAAGGTACACTACTCCTCCTATGCTTTAGGATCCTAATATGACATATGAGCAATAGGGTGAAAAAAATGGGAGCGGCTGTATTGCATTGGGCACACCAGTTCTCGTCTGGTCAATGAAGTTAAGCAGCGTAACTACTGTTAGTACTCGGTTTATGGAAGTTTCGCCCCCGGGTACTTTTCGCCCCCACACATTTCGCCCCTCGGACGTTTCGCCCCAGAACATTTTGCCCCTCGGATGTTTCGTCCCTGGGAAGGTAAATGGCCAGTAAACGACGTAAACGCAAACTTAAAACGTAAAATTTACGTCGTCAAAGTCTTTTAAGTGATGTTCGTCTGCTAAATTGTACTTAAAAAAATAGCGGCAGCGTCGATGCTTAAAACTACCAACCTAAAATTTGGCGCATGCGCGTGTCGCTCGCTACCTTATGTCCGAAAACACATCGATTTGTAGGGCACTAGTGGTTTTTTAAATTAATAACCTTTTTTTATATTAGATGGTAAAGTGAATTTCCAGATACCGGTATTTAGGCTATGCCTTTCAGAAAGTCTATTAAATTTCTATCGTTGATGTCCTCCACAATGCGTAGCATTCTTGCCGAAATTGCTGAATTGTCACCTTACCTATTCCTTGAAACACTCAGAAAAAGGTCCGAACGAACAATGCTGTTTTTCTAGGTAAAAACAGAATAACAAAAAAAAAAATACCGGCCAAAATAAGGTAAAAATTAAGGGCTGGCATTGACTCAAGGGTCAGTTGGCACTAGCCCTTGATTTTTACCTTACCTAAAACGGAATAACAAAAAATAACAAAAAAACGGCCATTTGCCCTCCAAGGGGCGAAATGTTCGGGGGCGAAACGTCCGAGGGGCGAAATGTGTGGGGGCGAAAAGTACCCAGGGGCGAAATGTCGGGGGCGAACGTTCCGGATCCCTTAGTACCCTCATGGGTGGCCGCTTGGAAACCTGGGCACCGCTAATACCCAAAAATTGTCATAATGGTCATAACAGCACAGCGTTTGTGCAGATGTTGCATTCGAAGTATGATCTGGACAGGGACGAGGCTCTAAAGATATTTGTAATTGAAGGTCCCTGAAACACCGACAAAGCAATGCAAAACTGTTTAATAAGTGCATCTAACTATTCTAAATAATGTTTATAACAGAATGCTTTCCCTTCTCCTAATATCAACCCTTGAAAAACATTTGCTGAATGACCACATTTAATAGTATGTAGTATTATGTTACGCCAACGGATTGGGGAGCCGGCCAAGCAGCCATAACGGGCCGTGCCTTGTAGAGGCCACTCGCGGAGTTTGAGGGAGGTATAGGAAAGGGGAAATTAGCAGCAACCTATGTTCAACCAACCACCCATGTCCGTAGTAACGTGGATTGCGAGAACTGGTGTGTCCAACGCAACTAATAGATGAGATGTGATAATAAAACTTTTGACCTGATATTTTCTTTGGTAATGATGTCTTTCCGTTCTTCATCTGTCAAGCACTTTAGAGTTTCTCTTCTGTCTCTGATAAATAAAAAATGTATTGCTAAGTCATTATTATATATCCATCACGTCAGTATCGTCTTTCAGAAAGGTAAGAGTATTTATACGATATATTGGTGTTAACGTACACATGACGTATAAATGGGAGAACAATGGATTTTCACTATTTAAATATCCCACATTTAAAAATTAGGCGTTTCATATATAGGGTCACATATTTGCATAACTACTGTAGTCTATTATTTGACGTACTTAATAATAACAACGAATCCGTCATCACAAATATACAATGGCCAGCGATTCAGATGTGTAACGCTAGGATTCCAAATAAGATCTGTTTGAAGTGTCAATAACGATAGCTTGAAGGGAAAGCTGCCCTGAACCTAATAAAGAAATAAATGAATAAATATTTCACTTCCGAGACAACATTCAGAGAAATCGTGTCACATCATAAACATCAGTTAAGTTAGTGTGAGAGGTCATGATATCAAACCTCAGCTAATTACCAACAATGTCCAATTTTGTATAAACTGCATCAGTTATGCATTTATACAAACGCATGTCATTGCAACATATGTAATACGGGATCCGGAACGTCCGAAGAGCGAAATGTGTGGGGGCGAAAGCTCCGGGGGCGAAAAGTACCCAGGGGCGAAATATTGGGGGCGAAACTTCCGTAAACCATGTAATACAACTGCTGTGGCAGTTCAGTTGATAGTTTTGGCTGGGATACACACAGATGACTTTCAGAGTACCTCATGCAGCGCTGCATATATCTGATTGGAAATATTTTGAGATAGAAGGGTGGAAACTACCTGTTTGATGATCTTAATTACTTTCCTCTTAATTACTCTTGCCAATAACTGTCATATGTATTAGGACAATTTGACTGCTGACACTGTAACATGAACTTGTGCCAAATTGATTGTCATAACCCCTGTTAGATGGTGGAGAAGAAACGAATAAAATTCAGTTGTTTTATTCATACCACTGAGGTTATGGTAGGACCATCTATTTGGGTAACGTGAACAGTGTGAAGGGCGTAAGGGGAATTGTTCCATTTGCTTAAGTCTAACCAGACACTTGCCACTCCCATCATGCTTCGCATGTGGCATGCGAATCATCTGCATTGAAGGACGTGCTGAATCAGAACTTCACGCTAACATCGACCCCTCCCTCATGTACCACAGCATTCACACCTCAGTTACTTGCATTCAGTTTTTGTTGCTCTTTCTCATTACTCAACACTTTGATCCATATAACATAGCTGGCCTAACCACTGTCCTGTTAAACTTCCAGTTCACTTGATTGGGACCCTCTGTCACATAGGACTCCTCTTGTCTGTCTCCACGACAGTCATCCCTATTGATTCAATGGGTAAATTCCGAATCTATCTTCTCATTGCTCTGGATCACTGATCCTAAGCACTTCACCTTTTGCACCTTTGTCACCAGTTCCCTCCAGAAGCTAACCCAATTAACCAGACCCAACCACATAAAGTTAACCTAACCTAGATTTCATAAAAGTAAAATTTGATCAGGAAAAGTGCATAATAGCAAAATGATTAATTTTTATTTGGGCTACAAATACTTCAAATCTGCCACTTTTGGTGCACAACATTGCTACATTTTAGTCTTCAGATCTGGCAACACGGAGTTGAACCTGTGACTGATGATAGCCTGGGTGTGATGCTCCTCATCAGAGACAATCATTCACTCAAATTAGGAGCTATATTAAGATTTGGGACATGGAATGTGGGTACTCTGACTGGAAAGACAGATGAATAAGTTCCGATTATAGGACAATGCCAATTAAATATCGTTTTTCTTCAGGAAATAAAATGGAAAGGGAATAGATCCAGGTAGTATAGGGTTATAAGTTACTATATACAGGAATGAGGATAATCCTAATGGAGTTGGAATAATCTTTGGCAGGAAACGGGAGCAGCGAATTGCGCTGGACACACCAGTTCTCGTCTAATCACTAAAGTTAAGCAGCGCAACCCCAGCTAGTAAGAACATAGGTGGCCGCTTGGGAAAACTGGGTACTGCTAATACCCAAAAATCGTCGCATTAGTGTAGTGTCTGTGAAGTCTCTGCATTAGAACTATGCTGTGGACGGGGCCCAACAAACAACAACAATTTACAGGAAACACCAGCAAGGGGTCATGCAGGTTAGGTGGGAAATAGCAGACTGATGTTAGTCACAGGTGCTGGCACAGGTCAAGCCAGGGAAACATTGTGTTGAAATGAAGATTAAGAAGCAGCTATAACAGAAAGGAAATAAAAATTCCACCATTGGTATGAGGTTAGTACCCTAAAGGATAAATTTAAAAATAAGAATGTTAAGACAAAGGAAAAAAAAGTGTGGCTCAGGAAAGGAAAACAAAAGAAATATGAGAATCGATATGAGTAGTTCATGAGTTCAAAGGAGAGAGGGGGATATTTAGAAGGGGAAACTAAAATTCAAGATACTGTAGGTCAATGAAAGACATGCTAAACTGTAAATCATTGAAGGATGCAGGTGGTAAAGTTCTATTTCTTCCAACCCATGTAAACCTTGATAAGCATTCCAACAACTTCTGAATGAAGTTGTAGGGGAGGAAGAGGAGTACATTTTTGGAGGTTTTGAAGAATATGCAAAAAGGGAATGCTAGGGCCTTACAGAGAATAAAAATCAGTGAGACCACATAAGATCCCAGTAGAAGTATGGAAAAGTTTGGGGTTCATGAGAACCTAGTATTTAAACAATTTCCTTAATCAGGTGGCAAAGGGGAAAAGAGGTATTCAAGAGTGTGTCAACTGTAGCAGCTCATTTAGAGCCAAAATGAGGTGTGACGTTAGAAAATTCCTTGTTACTGTCCTGGAATTTTGGAACGTCAGCATACGTCAGATGGTAGTACATCTTGGACTTGACGTCATGTGGTACTCACGTTCCACAATTCCAGAGTTTGAATTTACTTCTATTTTTTTGATTTTAAAAGTTTGAAAGAAAGGAATACTGGAGCATGATTTCTGTGATTCCCGATTCACCTTGCTCAGCCTGACTTTAATATCCTGGCCCTACCTATTATCAATCGGTTCTATCCAGACCCTTAAGGCCCCATACACGTACAGTTTTATCATCAGTTCTAAAGGGTCTATGACAATTGGGTGAAAGACAATTGGGTGAACGACAACTGGGTGAATACGATAATTGGGTGAATGCGACAATTGGGTGAAAAACATGTATTTTTAATTTGCGTTTTGCCCCACGTAATCCTGCTACAGTCCACGTAGTCCCGTCAAATACAAGGTCATTAGAGACCCGTCCACTGTATAGTTCTAATGCATATACTGCACAGACACTACACCAATGCGACGATTATTGGGTACTAGCAGTACCCAGCTTTCCCGAGCGACCACCCATGTCAGTACTAACTGGGCTTGCGTTGCTTAACTTCAGTGATCAGACGAGAACTGGTGTGTCCAACGCAACTTGCCGCTCTACTAAAAGTAGCTTTACAACACACACAATCCAGGACATGCCCTGGTGTAGCCAGACATATACAGTAACCGGTGTCATCATCATCATCATCATCATCATCATCATCATCATCATCACACCCTTATCCCGCCTGAGGCAGGGTCGGGTCTGCGGGTTCTAATCCTCCACTCTCGCCTATCCCCCACCAAATCTCCTCCCACCCCGCATGCCTCCATGTCCCTTTGCACCACCTGCTCCCACGTCCGTTTTGGTCTTCCTCGACTCCTGGTGCCCCCAACCACCCGTTGTCCCATAATAACCCTAGTCAGTTCCTCCTCTCCCCTTCTCATCACTTGCCCATACCACCTCAGCCGACTCTCTCTCATCTTTTCCGCAATTTTCTCCCAACCCCAAGCTACCTCTAACATAATCGTTTCGAATTCTATCAGCTCGTGACACCCCACTCATGTAGCGCAGCATTCGCATCTCAGCCACTTGCATTTGCCTTTCATGGTTCTTCCTAGCTGCCCAACACTCTGAGCCATATAACATAGCGGGCCTAACGACAGTTCTGTATACCTTACCCTTCAACTTTATTGGGACCCGGCGGTCACACAGGACACCACTTGCCTGTCTCCACTTCAGCCATTCTGCATTAATTCTATGGGTAACATTAGAATCTATCTCTCCATTGCTTTGTAAAACTGATCCCAAATAACGAAACTCTTGCACCACTGGTATCCCCTCACCCCCACAACGAATCTCACCCCCCTGCCCCTGGCCACTAAAATTGAAAGCTAGGTACTCTGTCTTCTTCATGTTCACCTTAAGGCCCCCTCTTTCCATTGCTGTTTTAATGTCTTGTAGGCCCTTTTGTGCATCCTCTTTGGTCTCCTCAAGCCTTCCCACATCATCTGTAAATACCAGACACTGAGGGGCCCATTCCCCTATTCCCGTCAGCAGATCATCCATTACTAGAGAAAATAGATAAGGGCTCAGAGCCGACCCTTGGTGCACACCCACCTCAACGTTGAAACGTGCAGTGTTTCCCCAAGCTGTCCTCACTCTGGCAATGGAACCATCATACATATTCTGCACCATCCTAATATGTCCTTCATCAACCCCCTTCTTTCTTAAAATGCTCCATACTAACTGCCTTGGGACATTATCATATGCCTTTTCCAGGTCAATGAATACTGCATGGAGGTCCTTCTTTGCTGCTCTATACTTCTCTATCATCTGTCTTAGGATAAAGATTGGTTCCATGGTGGATCTACTGGGCATAAACCCAAATTGGTTTCTGCGGACACTAGTTTGGACTCTGAGGCGACATTCTATGACTCTCTCCCACAGCTTCATAGAATGGCTCATCAGCTTTATGCCCCTGTAGTTTCCACAGTCCTGGGCATCACCTGTAACCTTAAACAGTGGAACTTTCCAACTCTCTCACCATGCAGATGGCATTTTGTCCCCATTGACTAACTTATTGATAAGCCTCCCCAGCCATGTAATTCCTGTGGTCCCCAAAGTGCACCAGACATCCATGGGAATCTTATCAGGGCCTACTGCTTTTTGACCATTCATCTTTTGTAGGGCTCTGACTATTTCAGTCTCACTCACCCTGTCCACTGCCTGTGAACATCTGTTCCCTCCCTGTAGGGTGAGTGGGTTGCTGTCTGTGACTGTTCCACTGTGGGCAGCATTTAAGAGGCTATTGTAGTATTCCTCCCACCTTTTGAGTACCTCTGCTGGTTGGAAAAGGACCCTACCATTGGTATCCTTGACTGTTATGGCTCTGGTAACATCCTTACTAGTTCTATCCCTGGTCTTGGCCAGTCTAAACACTGCTGTCTCTCCCTCCCTTGTCCCCAACTTTTCATATAAAGCCTCATACTTCCGGTACTTAGCCTGTGCAATGGCCCTCCTGGCATTTTTCCTTGCCTGAACATAGTCTGTCCTTGACACCTGATCTCCTATTTCCCTCCATTTATGGTAAGTTGTCTTCTTTAATTTTATTGCAGCTTCCACCTCCTCATTCCACCACCATGTCTGCCTACCCTGAGAAGTGCCTCCTACTCTACCCATGCCAAACATTGCCTCTCCACATCTCCTAATTTTCCTAGCAACTCTGTCCCACATGGCATTGGCTGACCCATCCCAATCCCAGTCAACCTCACAAAGAGCCTCCTGCCTGAATTCATCTGCCTTTGTGGTCAACTTCCACCACCTAATGACTGATTCTCCTTTCCAGGTATGTTTCCTAACTACCCCCTCAATAGGAATTCTATCATGAGCAGCTTATGGCCACTTTCCTTCTGAAAATCCTCACTAGGTAGTGCCCAGCAATCTTGAATCTCTGCCCTATGTTGCTTCCTAACCATGAAAAATTCTATTTGGGACCTCCCCTGTGGTGACTGGAAATTGATTAGATGTTTTTCCCTCTTCTTGAACCATGTGTTGGCTAATGCAAGACCATGTGCTCTAGCTGTCTCAAGGACTTTCTGCCCCTTAGGGTTGATTGTCCCATACCCCCATCCCCCATGTACCTCCTCATATCCCAAACCATCCTTTCCCACATGGGCATTGAAGTCACCCCCAATAATAAGGCGCTCATTTCCCTTGCCCTGTCTAATTGTGTTGTTCACTGACTGAACCACCTCATCAAACTCATTCCAGAAACCTACCTTTGTTGTGTCACCCAGGCCTGCTTGGGGGGCATATGCACTTATGAGGTGGAGCCCTATACCCTGCCAAACTACTGTGACTAACATTATCCTGCTACTAATCCTCTTGACTGAAGTGATCCCCTGCTGCAAATCCCTACTCAACACAATGCCCACTCCATTTCTTCCTTCATCACTACCAGTATAAATCAGTTTATAACCCTCACCCAGGGCCCATGATCTATTTCCCTTCCACTTTGTTTCCTGAAGGAATGCAATACTAATCTTTCAATGTTTGAGGATTTTCACTAGTTCCCCAGTGTTTCCTGAGAGGGTCCCCACATTCCACGTCCCTAGCCTTAGTCTAGCCCCTATTTTTTCTGGGACCACTCTGACTGGGGGCACCCCAGTCAGACCTCCAGAACCCACAGTAATAGAGGGCGGGCTACCTGTGGGGGGGTGCCGTCCTACCCCACAGGAGACACTCATTAGTGGTCTTATCATTATTCTTACCAAGTGAGCAGAGGTCCCACACTCACTTGGCAGTCTACCCTTTACAGCCTATATCTATGAGGGGCAGTCCCAGGACTGCCTGTCACCAGACAGGCAAACACACATTATACAATAATAAAACTGATAGATTAAGATAAATTAGGATAGATAAGTAAGTTAATTAATTAATTAAGTAAATAAATTTGTCCTGCTGCAGAAAAGTTGGGCACCTGACTCCAGCACAGCAACGTGTCCATCAATGCAGACGACACGCAAGCTGTACCAAAGTGTGAGGCAGTGAAAGTAGTGGAAGGTTAGGCCTAATTCCCCCACCGCTTAGGAGCCCAAAAAACTATAGCCCTACCGTGATCTTCAGTGGCTGGATGTTTGCCTTGAAAAAGGCGGTTTTTTTCTTCAATATTGGCAGACAAAGCCTCTAAAAAATTCAAAATTTAGCGCACAGCAAGTAGCACCTGTATTCCTACAAGCGCCCTCTCGGGTCTACGTCAATTTGGCGCATGACAATTTGGCATATGGCAATTTGGCGTGGTCAATTTGGTGTACGACAATTTTGCGCATGACAATTTGGCGTATGGCAATTTGGCGTAGTCAATTTGGCGTACAACAATTTGGCGTGCATACAAATTTGGCGTACATACAAATGGGTGCCCAAATTTGTTCAAAATTGCAACGGTCATAACAACATATTTCAACAGTCATTGCAAGGTAATAGAACAATGAATGCCTACCATAACTGTGTTATAGGGCCCTAATGACCTTTGAAGTCGATGGGCCCTAAAACACTGTTATGTCCATGTGTGGAGCTAGGATGGGGTTTTTGGGGTTGCAACCCCTCCCATGCACATATAAACTTATATTTGCATAATATGTGAGGTTTAGCTCAACCCCCCTGTATTAGCTAACCCCCCCCCCGACGAATATCCTAGATCTGTCACTGGTTATGACAGTTGCAATTTTGAACAAATGTGTGCACCCAAGAGATCGGTATGTACGCCAAATTGTCATACACCAAATTTTCCGTACGCCGAATGTGTATGTATGCCAAATTGCCATGCGCCAAATTGACGTGATCCCCGCCCTCTCACAGTAACCGGTGTAGTGACCCTACTAGTATCCCGCTATATGGGTCTCGCTATATGTATATCCCTTATTATCACACACACACACACCGGCACACACAGGGGATGCACTGGTTTTGAGGTCTGTGTCCCTGTCCGACAGTCATTTGACCTGGTTGATTTAACATTTTCGCATGTTAGATGGTATGGGTTGGATGCAATCGTTTCTATGAACGGACATCTAAACGCAGAACGTTACCTGGACATTCTGGACAATGCAGCACTCCCATCTCTCTGGCAGCACTTTAGCAATGGCCCTTTTCTGTTTCAGCACGATAACGCACCTTGCCATAAAGCACGGGCTGTAGGCACATGGTTTGATGAAATGGGGATTTGAGAACTTGACTGACCTGCACAGAGTCCCGATCTGAACCCCATCAAGCATCTGTGGGACGTGTTGGAACGTAGATTGCAACCTTGTGCAGAACGCCCGACATCTGTGACGGAACTGTAAACCGTGGTAAAGCTACTTGTAGTAGCGCAGCTCCGCATGACTGCTGTGCTTTGCGGTGTAGTAGGATTACGTGGGGCAAAAAGGAAATTAAAAAACAAGTTTTTCACCCAATTGTCGCATTCACCCAATTGTCGCATACACCCAATTGTCGTTCACCCAACTGTCGTTCACCCAATTGTCGGGATCCCAGTTCTAAAGACCCCCACACACCAAACTGACGTGTGTGTGCAAAAATAGTTTTTGGTCACAGCAAAAATTTTAACTGATGGTGTGAAGAAATTTTATCACATCGGTGTGTCAGTTTGGACTGACCTTAGTTCGAAGTGAGCATGTGTGGGGTTGCTCACATCAGTTCTTCACATTTTTTGTTCTGCGCATGCCCAAACATGGATAAACGCCATCTTTAAAAAAAATTGCACCATGGTAACGGTAGAATTACTGGTTGATGTGGACAATCAAATGACGTCACATGATTTTTAACGAAAAGCAACATAAGTACATGACACACCAAACTTATCGTGTGTGGGCAATTCATTCCATCACACCAAACTCAACACAATGATGTGCACACACCAAACTGACACACCAAACTGATCGTGTGTGGGGGCATTAACTGTTCATTTCGAATTTTACAGTTAAGCGGCCCTCACATGATCAGTATTACTGTCAATATTGAATGCTGGCAATATTTCATCAGTATTTTTAACGAGCCCTCAGACGATCAATATTATTGTCAGTAGTTAGTTAATTTAAAAAATTCAAAGCATTCGTTTGGTGTCTTCTGTTTAGCGGCATACTTGCATTATCAGGGACTCTAGGTGGTTTTTAAAGTAGGCAGAGTTTGGAATCAAATGTAAGTTTAATGTGGATGCTCACAGGTTCAAAAAGTAGACGGGGCTACAGGATATCATTATAAGACATCCATTATGGCTTCTGGATTAGATGGGAGCACAGGGTTACGTTGGGTCAGGTTAGGTAAGGTTAGGTTAGGTTATAAGCAGTAAATAGTGTCCATTCAGAGGTACAAGATGGGTACCCGACCTTTGCCATAGGCGGGAAATGGGTTAGGAGCGCACCCCGTGGCTAACCTTTAACAGGGGTAATGTAACAGCTCATTTAGAGTCACTATGCGGTGTGACGGGAGCGGCGAGTTGCGTTGGACACACCAGTTCTCGTCTGATCACTGATGTTAAGCAACGCAAGCCCAGTTAGTACTGACATGGGTGGTCGCTTGGGAAAGCTGGGTACTGCTAATACCCAATAATCGTCGCATTAGTGTAGTGTCTGTGCAGACTATGCAGTGGACGGGTCTCTAATGACCTTGTAGTTGACGGGACCTTAAACACCAACAAGCCAAACCAAATGACGTGTGACCTTGGAAAATTCCCTGTTAAGGCCCCCACACACGATCAGTTTGGTGTGTCACGTACTTATGTTCCTTTTCATGGTGCAATTTTTTAAAGATGATGTGAAACAAAAAATGTTAAGAACTGATGTGAGCAATCCCAAACACGCTCACTTCGGACTGACGTCAGTCTGAACTGACACACTGATTTGATAAAATTTCTTCACACCGTCAGTTAAAATTTTTTGTGTGAGCAACACCTGTTTTTGCACACACCAAACTGATTGTGTGTGGGGTCCTTAGCTGTCCTAAAATTTGGGAACGTCAGCATATGTCAGCTGGTTGTGCATCCTGGACTTGACGTCATGTGGTCACGTTCCAGAATTCCAGAGTTTGAATTTTCTTCTATTACTGTATTTTAAAATTTTTCAAAGTGGGAATTCAAAAATGTCAGTCGCTGGTTGAATTTCTATGTCCCAGTAGCATTTTTCATACGTTGTGAGTTGCACAGTTGGTTAGATTCCATTATTAATTAATAATAGTTATTGCTGAGTTATAATTAAATAGAATTAATTAGTATTTCATACCAAGTGGAGTCAGATAATTTATTTATCAGAGGACATTTTCCTTAATCAGGTGGCTAAGGGGAAAAAGATATTCAAGCGTGTGCAACAGTAGAATGTATTAAGCTTATGAGACATTCCATGAAAGTTTCAGAGACGGCTTTAAGCTACTCGTACACGGTGCAACTTTTGTGGCATGCCATTTTGAGTTCTACAACTTAAAGTGGCATGTTGCGTTTACACGGAGCGCAAAACTGGCATGCAACTTGCCATTTTTTGAGTTGTGCAACTCAAAAAGTGTCAGCTGAATAAAACAGTGCAAAGTGTGTTTGCACGTAACATGCAATTTAAGTTGCATGCAGCACATTTCAAAGTACAGTAGAACCTCCAAAGATGACCACCTCCCTAAGTTGACCAAATTTTCACAGACTGGATGTGTACCACATTAATTAATGGATGACCAACCTTCCCATGTTGACCACTATGACTGTGACACATAATATTGATTTAACCTCCATAAGTTGACCCCTTGTCACCCCTTGTGCCTGACAAGAGCCTTGTTAAGGGTGACAAATACAAGATTGAAAGAGTATCCAAGGAACATTTCACTGGATTGCTTTGCACTAGCTCTTCTTGGGGAAAGCTAAAGAAATTAGTGATTGGTAAGTCAGCAAATTCATGTGCATTTAAGAAATTGAAGACCACCCTGTAACATGGAGATCAAACAAATGTGCATGGATGACTGCTGCCCTGTTTGAAGACAGGTAAGGGGTGTGGATCAAGAAATGATCTATCCTATTAACAGTAGATAACTGCCCTGCTGAACTGCAAGTCAGTCACTTGACAAATTTGACACTTAACTTTCTTCCAAATGCAAGCTCAAGGATCCAACCTCTTGACCAAGGTGTTATCAAATCATTCAAAGTGTTTTACTAAGCCCAGCTCCTGGAGTGGATTATTGGTAAAACATGTGTTATTGGTTGTATCCAATAAAAGCAATAATAACCATGTATCAGTACAGTACACCTAGTTCTCCATAAGTTGACCACCTCCCTATGTTGACCACTTTTCTTCCGCCCTTGGGTGGTCAACTTACAGAGGTTGTACTGTATATGCCACTTTTCTGTGTCATCTTTCAATGCATGCATGAATTCTCGGCTATTTAAATTTGTAATTTTGTTTTTTGTTGAATGTGGAGTAATGGAGAATTTATTAAACGAACTATGAGAGGGAGATGTGGATTTCTTTAAAAACATTTTATGATTAACTGCTGATGATCTGTATATCATCATCATACCCTTATCCCGCCTATGGCATGGTCAGGTCTGTGAGTTCTAATCCTCCACTCCCGCCTATCCCCCTCTAGGCTTCCATCCACGCCACACACAACCATGTCTCTCCGTATAACCTGCTCCCCTTTAGTCTTCCCTACTTCTGATGCCCCCAACCACCTGGTATCCCATAATGTACCAGATTAGTTCTTCCTCCCCCTTCACATCACATGCCCATACCACCTCAACCTATTTTCTGTCATCATCTCCACAATGTTGCCCACCCCCAAGCTACCTCTAACAAACTCGTTGCAGACTCTGTCAGCACGTGACAGCCCACTCATAGTTCAGGATATGCATGATGGTTCTATAGCCAGAGTAAGGACACCTTCGGGAAATACTGGGGACTTCCCAGTGAACGTTGGAGTACATCAAGGTTCAGCACTAGGTCCATACCTTTTCATTCTGCTGTCGGGAGTAGAAGAATGGGCCCCTCAGTGCATGGTATTTGCCGACGATAATGGTAAACTTATTGACTTCAGAGATGAAGTAGGGATGGGCCTAAACGATATTAGGGAGGCGGTAGAAAAGGTACGGCTAAGATAAACATGAAGAAGGCGGTATTTAGCTTTCAAGTAGGAAGGAGAGGAAAATAGTGGTGATGGTTCAGAAATGCAGGTTGTTGAGAGAACGCGGGGAAGGGGCAGGCCAAAGCATACGTGGAAGTAGGTTGTCCATAAGGATATGGTGGTGTGTGGGGTGGCGGGGACCTGGTGGGAGATAGACGGGAGTGGAGGGCTAGAACCTGCAAACCCGACCCTGCCACAGGCGGGGATATCGGTATAATGATGATGAAGATTATCTATATCATCCAATGTTTCTATTTATTGATGCTTCCACAGAAATAAACTGCAGGCTGCAGAACAATTCACTACATATGATTTTTCTCAAAAGGTGCGTCAAACACTGTGAAAAAGTGTCATGATAGCAAAGTTGTGCAAAGTTGTGCAAAGTTGTGCAAAGTTGTGCAAGTTCTGATGCAACTTTGTATTTTTCTCTGTTTACACGATTCAATCTCGAAAGTTGCATGCAACATAAAAATTGGTGCGAGACTGAGTTGCACATTCCATTTTCATGAGTTGCACTTGAGTTTACATAGTGCAACTGTGTGGCATGTGCAACATTTTGTGTTGCACGCCATAAAAATTGCACCGTGTACGAGTAGCTTTAGACTACAGGCTATGAGAAGAAAACAGTGTCAGGGAATATCAGTTTGGGCTCATGCAAGGCAGGTCTGGTATGGAACCCATCGATATCATAAGACAGTTACTGTAGTTGAAAAATATAAGCAGTTATGGAAAGACCTATATAAAGCAAATGACAGTGTACCACCAAAATTAATATGTGATAAATTAAGGAAAAAGAGGATAAAGGAAGGGTTTGCTAGAATATTTCAGGACACGTTTGAAGGGCACACAGATGCTCTTTGTTAAGGGGAAAAATGAAGAATGGTGGAGCAATCCAAGTATCTAGGAGCAATCTTTCAAAGCAGTGGGGAAATATATACATGTTACATGGGGTGTACAAAGTGGAGACAGGGGAGTGGGATATTCTGTGATAGGGTGGGTCCCAGTGAAACTGAAGGGAAACTTTTATGTCAACAGTTAGTACAGCTATGTGTAAGCATCAGAGTGTTAGGCTGTTTAAAAATACCATGAGACCCATGTGGTGCACCATTCCAGCAACACTATTCTAACTTCACATGCCCCAACTATAGCTAGGTAAAACGTAAATGTAAAACATTTTAAGTATGCTCAGTTTTATGCTTATGTCGTTTCCCTAACTCTCTATTAACCCTCGGGCATGTGCATCAAATACAGTTACACCACCAGGCACTTGGTGAATTCTGTTCACCACTTGACATATAGCATGTTATACCTCCATTCACATAACAGAATTGCTTCAAAATGACTTTTTTTGGTACATAAATGTTTGACAAGTATTGAAATGGTATTAAAATGTGAAAACGCTGCTAAATATATGACGTACAGAACAGAATTATTGATGCTGAAAAAATGTAACATTTTTACTACTCTGATTATTCATCACCACATGCATTGGTGAACTGCATTCACAATCTACGACCAGATTGATTTTGAACCCCAAAAACAAAAAGATAGCTGAAGGTAGAAACTTGAAATTAAGCTGGGACCTAGAAAATGAATCTATTTAAAGGTACCTAGAAGGGCACTAGATTTGATCCAGGTTTAATAGGTTTATTTATTGACATTTTCTGCATGGTGAACTAAGTTCACCAACGCACCCGCTCAAGGGTTTAACCCTCATTGGCGAAGAACCTAGGGAAGGGATCCGACTCAGCAGAAATTGAACTACCAGGAGGAGCAACAAAGAAACGAATATATAAAATATATAAGTAAAACATAACATAAACATATCATCTGCTTGTTGTAGTGAGGAAATGCTGTGTGTCAAAAGTTTTCAAATGATTCAAACTTCACAACAAGGATGGATTAAAACAGACATTTTGATTAGAAATGAAAATGACAATAATCCTCACCTTTGCAAAGTCTATATATTGTGGTGGAATCCCACTCATTGCACTTAACTAAAATAAAAATTCTTATAAAATTCTTCAGCATTAACAGTGCCATTCTGACAAAAACTATACCTTATTTTTGAAATTATCCATGGAATAATCTTCCAATATGAGTTCGACCATTGGATCAAGTGAGAAAGTGGATGGATGCCACCTTCTAATATACAATGATATTTGTGATGAGGATACAACTTTTTCTATATCTGTGTAGAGTAAATAAAACCATTAATTATTAATATCATCACTTGGCACCAATTTGGAAATGAATTACATAATCCATTTGTGCTCTTCACCTGGCAGATGTTCAACGTATATCTCAGAATTATCAAATACACTACTAATATCTTTGCCAAATTTCTGTTCGTTAAAGAGAATGGACGATGGTGTTTTACAACTTTTAATTCGAAGACGGCATCTGTTAATTTTATCATGAACCATATACAAAAAGCACATCCTTAGTATTTACAGCAATTACCACACTACCTCTCCAGCGATATATCCATGCCACATTTTGTTTTCATTTCCATTATAATGTCTTTCTTTGCTTGAAGAACAGTAGTTCCTTTTACTAAGATCCATTCAAAAAGAAATTGAGAAGGCTGAAAAAATCAGTTTACATTATGCAAATTTCTTCTGGCAAGAGAGGAATTATAGGAGCTTAAATAGGTACCTCTGGTTCATTTAGCAGCAGCTCAAAAATTTTGACACGGTATTCCCCTTCCGTCACAGCTCGTCCTGCTCTCACAATTAGCTATATATATCATATCAGAAGCTGGTTACAAACTTAAATATCTGGATATTAAGCAATGAATGTCACCTTTGAGTCATCAGTACAAGCCACAAGATTTTCATCCAGCCTTGTGCATTCACTTTCTTGCCCATTGGAATATACCCTATAAACCTAATGGACAATACATATGCTCGATATTTCATCACAAATGAATATTAGCAATGGTTATACCTTGAACGATGCTGTAGGAACACCAACATAGCGTTCTAACTGCTTTTTCAACTCTGCTATTTTAATTCGTTTGTCAACCTTAATTTGCAACACTAAAAAAAACAAATTTATGAGTTATTAGATGAATTTTATGTTAGTGAAAATCTTTGAATTTGAAACTCAAAGCAAAGAAAAATTGCAGAGTACTTATTAAAGTCATATGAGCCACTCCTTGTCAACATCAGCCTCTGCTCACAACTCACATTAGTATCAAATGGGGCATTTTGTTAGTTTTAGGATTCTTGTTATAAAGGCATGTTGACTTGTATGCATCGGGTAGCATAAGCACATGACACTTCCCCAGTGCATGTCATATATGGTGACTAAACTGGGTAGACCAGCACCTTCCTATTAATTAAGGCCTATGCATAGGAGAGGCACTACAAATAGTCCACTGCAAAATACAGTCGTCTTGTTTCAGTCTTTTCAACAGGTCTATATCTTTCTATGCATATTTGTAAGCAAGACCTTACCTTTCGTGACTCATAATATATTCACTAAAAATCTAGAAAGATGGGGCGGTCTGTTATATGCAAATGGTGATATCATTGGCACTGTTGTTTAAGAATATGAATATGTAATCCCTTTAGACCCATATACCTATAATAGCTCTACACCAGCACGCTAGCAACAATTTTGCACTCCTTCTAGCTGCTCCACCCCCAGGACCTCTTCCAATGTTGGAGTTCTCCAACCTTTCCTGCAATGGTCCAGCGTTGGACATGCCAGTTCACATGCCTTACATCCTCCACTTCATTCCATTACAATCCATAGCCCTCCTTTCCACCTGTGATCTTTGCTATCCTCTGTTTCATCTCCAGTGACCCAGCTCTTGCCTAAAACAGAAGTGAGCTCCCAACGTATTGTCATAAATTTCATCCCGCAGCGCTTTCTTTGCCGCCCTTTCCTTCACGCTGCACTAACTTCTATTCTGCACTCCCTGGAGAGCAGTGTAATGCCTATCTTCTTCATTATCCTGTTTACCCTCCTCTCCTCTCCCAGTCAGTTTACTATCCTGTTTACTCTCCTTTCTTCTCCCAGTTGGTTTACTATACTGTTTACTCCCCTCACCCTCACGTTGTTTGCATATGCATTATTCTAATTCTAGTTCACTGCAAGCAGCCACTATGGCCAAATTGGCAGTGGAGAGACTACTCTCATTGCTACATAACCCAGAAATCTTCTAAGGCTGACCGCATAGTGGAGCGACAATAATAGCAGCGCTACAAGGAAAGACAATAGCGACGAAAACAAAAACACATGATAATCTATGTGTCCCCGCATAGTGATGCTACTAGCAATGCGACAAGTAGCGCTGCTATAAGAGATAAGAGCAACGCGACTAGACATACTTGATTTTGTCGCTCTTCTCTCTGATGTCACACAATGGACACCCAGTTGTTATGAGCGTCGAATTGCGTTGGACCCACCAGTTCTCGTCTGATCACTGAAGTTAAAGCAGTGCAACCCCAGCTAGTACTGACATGGGTGCCCGCTTGGGAAAACTGGGTACCGCTAGTATCTAAAAATCGTCGCATTACTGTAGTGTCTGCGCAGTTTCTGCATCAGAACTACACAGTGGACGGGGCTCTAATGACCGTAGTAGTTGAAGGGCCCTAAAACAACAACAACAACAACATCTTAGATCACTGAAGTTAAGCAACGCACCGCAAGTTAGTACTGACATGGGTGATTGTTTGAACATTGGGTTCTGCTAATTTCCCCTCTCCTGCATCCTTCACTCCTACCACCCTCTCACCCATGAGCAGCCTCCACAAGGTTTGGCCCATTATGGCTGCTTGGCCAAATTCCCAATCTGTGTGTGTAACACTACCCACCAGGTACCCGTCCACCTCATACGCTACCTCATGGACAAGCTGGTCCCATGTCTGGTTTAGTCTCCCCCTGATTTTGGTGCTTCCAATCACCTGCAGTCCTGCAAGAGGCCCAATGATCTCCTCCCCCTCTTCTCTTTATGTGTTTGTACCACCGCAATCTACTCTCTCTCTCTCTCTCTCTCATTCTTTCCACAATATTCCCCAACCCAAGGCCCCCCCCCCCCTGATATGCTGATTCCTAATTGTATGAGCTCTCGACATCCTACTCATGTAGTGCAGCAATCACACTATTATGCAACGGGTATATGGGGTGAATTTTCCATGTGCTGGAGCTGGGTGAAGTGCCCAAACGGACAGCAGACCGACAATAAATAAGTATAGCAGTTGCAGCTTTGGTCAACAACTGGCTGTGGAAAACTATGTCCAATATGTCGCCCTCATGTCCTTTCAGAGGGTCAAGATGGGTATCCCACCATGCCATAGGTGGAAATAGGGTTAGGAATTGCTTGCATTTTGTAGGGACTTCTTGTGTCTTGTCGCTTTTATCGCTGCTCCACTATGCTGTGCCATCACACTACTGGTAGCACTCTTTGCTTGTCGCTCTTCTCTTTACTTGTAGCTCTGCTTTTATTGTCGCCCCACTATGCGGTCAGCCTTAGACCCCAAGCTATAGTTGTGCCCCACTACAAAATTTGCAAATGTGGCCTTCCCATTCACTAAGCCCTCTACTCTATGTTCCTGAAGAGTATTCCATTGTCGAATGGTCCTTGGCAAGGAAGACCAGTAGTATGAGTCTGTCTTAGCCCTTAGTTCCTTCAATTTATATGAATGGTCCATTGCACAGGTACATTGCACCCCATCAGCAACAGTCTCGTGAAAAGACCAATACTATGATATAATTGCATCTGGCTCAGTGTGTCCCACCCTAGTTCACTAATCATTTCAGACACACTTTCCCTGCATGAAAACCTGTGGAGCACAATTCTTGCTGCCCTCCTTTGGATTCTTTCAGTTTCCCATGATAAGTCCTGCCTGAAGGGAGACCAAATTGGGCTACAATACTCTTAAGTTGGTCGCATCATTGAAGTATAAGCTGTTTCTTTAACCTCCTTTGTGCTGTCCTCAAGAACCCTACTTATCAAACAGAGAAATTGCCCAGCCCTCCCAGTCAATTTGCCAATATGATCCTTCCAGTTACCTTTACTATTTAAAATAAGCTCAATATGTTTATGAGTAACCACCCTCTCCACCAACTCACCACCAATGCGGTAATCAAAATCAACAGGGTTAATTGATCTGGATATCCTAAGAAATCTACACTTATGGAGGTTCAAAGGCAATTCCCATCTAATGCACCTTTTAAAAAATTTTATCTACATCCTGCTGTAATTGTGCACAGGATGATATCCCCTCATCCAATACCCGAACAATACATGTATCATCTGCAAATAGCTCAAGAAAGAAGCTAATATCAAGCCCTATGTCATTTACATAGAGAATGTACAGCAAAGGACCCAATACACTTCCCTGACGGACCCCAGATGTTGCTGGTTTCCATTCAGATGCACTACCCTTGAACAGGACCCTCTGTTGTCTATCCAGGAGATAGGACCTTATCCACTGAGTAACCTTAAAATGTAGCCCCAAGCTGGACATTTTAGAAATGAATTTAACATGGGTACCATGACAAAAGCCTGTTCAAAGTCCAAGACTATGACATCAACCTGCTTTCTGTTGTCTAAATCCTTTTGAATATAATCCATCCAGCAAGCCATTTGGTTGTCACATGAACTCCCTTTCCTAAACCCATGCTGGTTATTGCTAAGCATGCCATTCGTTTCTAAATATGCCATTATAGATGAGATTAAGATATGTTCAAAAATCTTGCATACAGCACTTGTTAGGGAAACTGGTCTATAGCACTTAGGGTCCAGTGTGTCCCCGACTTGAAAATTGGTACTATGTTAGCCATTTTCCATGATGAGGGAACAATGGCAGTGTCCAACGACTTTTTAAATATTTCCACCAAGTAATATGTAATAATCCCCGAGAGCCACTGCAAAATAAAAGGAGAAATGCCATCTGGGCCAAGCGCCTTATAAACTACTGATTTACTCAGTAGTTGCTCAATTCCCTTCCTAGTGATACTAACCTTATCCATTCCTCCTGGTGAATACCTATCATATACTGGCTGGAAGTCATTCCTACTGCTTTAGCAAAGCTATTTGCAAATCAGTCACTGAAAACATTGGCAATCATGAGACCATCATCAACTAAATTTCCTGATCCATCCTTAATCCCTGTATCCTTATAACTCTCTCTCCTACACCTCTTAAGGTAACCCCAGAATACCTTGGGATTTTTCTTCAGCCAGTCACCCAAAACGTTCTCATGAAAATTCTTGTATGCTTTCTTCATAACCTCTTTAACCAATTTTCAGGCCCCCTTATACTTCCCTGCACTATTGTTATCCTGCCCCTTCCTATGTATGTTCCTAGCCCTTTGCTGATTCCACAAAGCTACCTTCACCTCTTTGGTGTACCATTCTGGAAGAACGTTAATCATTTTCACCTCAGTAGGGACAGCCATTTGTGTGTCCTCTTCTAAAATTGCTAGGAATCTTTGCCAAGATTCCTCAACGCCCTGTGTATTAATAATGGTATAAAAGTAATTTAATTGAAATTCCAGATATGCTTTAAAACAATCCCAATTGGCCTTATTGAAATGGTATTCCACCCTGCTTGCAGCCACCTGTCTAGGTAACCTAGTTATGATCTCTACCCTAACCCCAGCATGATCACTAGTTCCCTCACTATACTCTACATTCTTGATAGAGTTGGGCACATTTGTAAAATCTAAATCCAGAATACCACCTTTCTCATGAGTAGGCATGGTCACAATCTGTTCCAATCCACTACAACACAGTTGCTCCAAAAAGATATCTAGAGTTCCTGATCACAATGCATACAATGCATTACAATGCATACTGCCCCAATCAAACCCTGGCAAATTGAAGTCCCCACCAAGAATTACTACTGGTACCTATTTCCTCTGGCATAGACGCTCCAATGATTGTGATAGTTTCATCAGTGGGTATGGGTCATCACCTGGTGGTCGATAAAAACCAACCACATAAATTCCCCCACCACAAGAGCCAGCAACACGACAACATAGCATTTCACAATCTTCCTCATAACCCAATTCCCTAGAACTATCCAGGGATTTATCTATGGCTATAAAGACTCCACCCCCTCTACCCACTTACCTATCTTTTCTGTAACCTACATACCTATCAGAGAAAATCTCTGCTGTTTTAATTTCTCCCTTTAACCAGGAGTCAGTGCCAATTATGATATCAGCATCTGATGTAGTAGCAAGGGCACAAAACTCAGCCACTTTATTGACTATGCTTCTGCAATTAACAACAAGCAAAGTCAATGGCTCTGTGACTGCAAAAACTTTCCCTTTCCCTCCCCTATTTATACCTAGCAGACCTTTCACATGGGTATTTTATCTTATCCTGGTGTCTTCCCTAAAAAAATCATCAATAAATTCCTTAATTTTTTTCCAAATCTTTGAGGCAGCCCTTGCATTGAAATGGAATTCATCTATAGCAGACCAATGTTGGAGGTCTAATATACATGCTCTATAATGAAGTAGTTTCACCCCATTAGCTTGACCTTCAGAAAACATCCTATTATTAACCCATCTGGCTTTGGCTGCAGTTAATCTACCCTAATCCATTTGCTCAATAACAGGACACACCATTGACCAGCGTTGGGTCAGAATCTTTTTACCACCCCATGTCCCCATATTGTTTCAACTGCTGTAAACCCATTTCCCTTTAAGGCCATTGTGCCTAGCCTTCTTTTGGCTACCTCCATACAGTCCATTTCCTTTTTACTAATGCACAGAACCTCATTTTCACACATTAATCCTGCAACTGCTATAGCTTTCCACAAGCTCCTAACCATTTCATACATTCACAGGTGTGAATCCAAGGGGGGGATTTTTTGGGGTTGCAACCCCCCCCCCCCCTAAATTTTGTGTCGACATTGACACTGACAAATGAAAATTGCGTTTCCAATCGCTGCCTATATCTCATTCCCCCCCTGCCCCTGACGAAAATCCTGGATCCACCACTGCAGTTTAAGGTCCCGTCAACTACAAGGTCATTAGAAACCCGTCCACTGTATAGTTCTAATGCATATACTGCACAGACACTACACTAATGCAATGATTATTGGGTATTAGCAGTACCCAGCTTTCCTGAGCGACCACCCATGTTGCTTAACTTCAGTGATCAGACGAGAACTGGTGTGTCCAATGCAACTCGCTGCTCCCAGGTTTCCCCAAGCATGCAAACTCTGACACTATATTTATATCCCTCTCCACAATTTTTATTGGTATCTTATTGCTAGGCAGTGCCATATCCTTTCCTATGATCATCAACTGTGCTATTACAAGTAGTCATTGACTTATGATCTATGCATCTTATGACTGTGCGACTTTACAACCTATGTGCCTCATGACTGTTTGACTTTATGACCAGATTGGTCTGCTGGCAGCCACCCCACCTATCTCCAACAAGTCCCCATCTACCCCACACACAACCATGTCCTTTTGTACCATCTGTTCCCAGTCGGGCTGGTATTGCATTGTTTGAATGGCATACAATACATGCAATAATAATGAAAGAAAAGTACTACTTAAAGTAAAGTATGACGTAAAGAAAAGTATGAAAAGTATGACTTAAAGATTTTTATAACTCCATTTCACAGTACATGAAGCTTCAAGGTGCAGGTGGATGTGCATCAAGGGTCAGCACCTACAACCATACATATTCACTCTAGTAATGGATGAGCTGCTGGCAGGAGTGGAGAATAGGCCCCTCAATGCTTGATATTTGCTGATGATGTGGGAACGCTTGCAGAGTCCAAAGAGTAAGCACAAAACAGTCTACAAGACATCCAAGTGGCAATGGAAAAGGGGGCCTGAAGGTGAATATGAAAAAGATGGAATACCTAGCTTCAACTGGAGTGGTCAGGGACCGGAAGGCAAGGTTAGCTCAGGAGGTGAGGTGATATCAGCAGTTTAGATGCTTAGGATCAGTGTTCAAGGTGAATTTTAACCATTCCATAGGTTACAATACATCTACACAATACTAGATATTTACAAGACACCTACTAGCAAGGGGTGGGTGCAGTGGGGTCAGACAGCCCTGGGCGGGAAAGCCTAAGGCTACCCCACTTTACCTACAATAAACTACGACACCGTTTTTGGTAGTTACAAACACGTTGCATGACAAATACTGTATGTATCTATGTTTACTATTTCATTACTCAAAATGGATGTTCATTACAGTCAGGTCTCTTTTTATGCGGGGGATACGTTCCTCAGAAAATCGCGTGAAAAGAATTCGCATTAAAAAAGACTATAAGTCTATGGAAAAATTGGGGATACGTTCCATAATTTTTAAAATTCGCATAACTCCAAAATTATGAATTAAAACTAATGTAAAACCGCATAAAAAAATTTTGTTTTATGTTAAAAAAATGGGCCTCTTAATAAATTCCTTTGAGAAGCTGAAAATAATTTATATAAATTCTTAAATAAATTTGCATTTAAATACAACTCGTTTTATTTTATATAAATTTACATGTTTTTAATCACTATGGGTGGTTGAAATGGAAACAGGCAAGCGGAGTCCTGTGTGATAGGAGGGTCCCAAATGAAGTTGAAAGGGAAGTTCTACAGGACAGTGGTTAGGCCAGCTATGCTATATGGGTCAGAGTGCTGGGCAGTGAGGAAAAACCATGTAACTAGAATACAAGTAGCCGAGATGCGAATGCTGCAGTACACGAGTGGGGTGTCGAGAGCAGATAGAATTAGGAATGCGTATGTTAGAGGTAGTCTGGGGGTGGTGGACATTGCCAAAAAGATGAGAGAAAATAGTCTGAGGTGGTATGGTCACATAATGAGATGAAGAGCTCGTTAGGGCCATACCAGGAATGCAGGTGGTTGGGAGCACCCGGGGCAGGGGGAGGCCGAAATTAACGTGGGAGCAGGTCGTCCGTAGGGATATGGCAGGGTGCAGAGTGGATGGGGACCTGGTGGGAGATAGGCGGGAGTGGAGGGCTAGAACCCACACACCCGACCCCGCCACAGGCGGGATAAGGGTATGATGATGATTAATCCCTATCACTATGTGATAACAGTATGCGCCGTTTGTGAACAGGTTCCAAATCACTTTCATCATCAGAAATAACTGTTTCTGCAATTGATCTCTTTGGTATAGGTGATAAATTTTTGCAACCTTCATTCAACCTTCATTCTACTAATTGTTTATGCAATTCACGATATCCAGAAACACAGTTCTGCAATGTTTGTTGTTTGTTGGTGTTTAAGGTCCCGTCAACTACAAGGTCATTAGAGACCCGTCCACTGAATAGTTCTAGTGCATAGACTGCACAGACACTACACCAATGCGACGATTATTGGGTATTAGCAGTACCCAGCTTTCCCGAGCGACCACCCATGTAAGTACTAACTGGGCTTGCGTTGCTTAACTTCAGTGATCAGACGAGAACTGCTGTGTCCAATGCAACTCGCCACTCGCCACAGTTCAGCAGCTCACGTTGGAATTTAAAGGCCCTTTCAGAATTGGGATCATTAACAAGAAAATGATTTTCTAATTTGCTGCATAGATGAAGACCATCTCGAATTATTTTTGAAGTGAGAGGGGCTGGGGTTTCTTCAATATCACTTTCACTTTCTGAATTTTCTGCATCTAAAGCTAGTGCAACAATCTCATCATAATTTAACACATCATCCACCAGCAGCTCTTCTGTATCATCATGGTTGAAATTATTAAAACATTCTCTGCCAATAGCATGTGCCAAACTTATAATTTCCTTCGAAAGTGTTTCAATGATTGTATTGCTTGTAATACATCCTGGCCAAACCTTTTTCCAACAGGCATTTAGAGTTGCTGGTTTTAATTATACAATCAAATATAGAATATTGTCTCCACACGTCTTTTACTGTCAAGGACTCATTTTCTGATTTATTCAATATGAATTTGTAAGTCCGCTTAATGTAATATTTTTTGAATGTTAAAATTATGCCTTGATCTAATGGCTGAAGAAGGCTTGTTGTGTTGGAAGAAATATTATTTGAACATTTGGATGTTCTAACTGTAAATCACCTGGTGCATTATCAATAATTAATAAGACTTTAAAATCAAGAGATTTTTCTTTCAAGTAGACTTCCACTTCTGGTAGAAAGCAATTATTGAACCATTCTGTAAAAACCGTTGTTGTCATCCATGCTTTTGGGTTAGCCATCCAATGCACTGGTAATTGTTTTAAATCTTTGCCTTTTAGGGCTCGGGGTCTAAGAAATCGATTTATTATGAGTGGGTTCAACATTTGGCTCCTGATCGCATATATACAGTACTGTATACATATTTGAGAAAAAAAAAATTTAATGAAATGGAAACTGTGTAACTTGGAAATCGCATTAAAAGAACCCACGTAAAAAGAGAGCCAACTGTACATTGTTTCCAAAATGGTCATTGCGACTTTTAAACACTGCCATCCAGTGGCGTAACTTCAATTGTAGTGCCCGAGGAAAAAAGAATTCGAAGCGCCCTCCCCTGTTGCTTGTCCTGAACGCACATGGTACACATATGTAGACACTTTTTATTTGCTGTAAAGTCGTTGTACAAACATTAGAGAGTTAGTGGTGAACGTCAACGAAGATGATACTGAGTCAGAAATACGATACCAGGGCAAATGAGGCAACTGTGCATGCTCAAGAAAAGCAGACCAGCAATACGTTAGTTGACACACACCACACAGTCATGACGTCATGATCACATGATTGCAGATGCCAATCAGGGTGAATGACGTCACACCTCAGTCTATTCAAAACACAAGCATAAGGTTTTCAACATGGCATTGTCTTTGTATATTGGAAACTCTACTGCTTTAGTTTTTATTACCTTTTTGCATTTTATTACCTTATTACCACTTTTCATTCTGATTTTAGAAACTGAACTTTTAGAAACTATACCCTTATCCAGCCTGTGGTGGAGTCGGATCTGCAGGTTCAAGCCCTCCACTCCCATCTGTCTCCCACCAAGTCCCTGTCCACCCCGCAGACTTGCCATGTCCCCCAGACAACTCGTTCCCACGTCAGCTTTGGTTTCCCCCTACCCCGGATGCTGCCGCCCACTTGCATTGCTGGAATGCACCTAACAAGTTCCTCTTCCCCTCTTTTCATAACGTGTCCATACCACCTTATCCTATTCTCCCTCAACTTTTCAGCGATGTCCACCACCCCCAAGCTACCTCTAATATAGGCATTCCTAATTCTATCTGCCCTTGAAATGCTACATGTGTACCACGGCATTTGCATCTGGGCTACTTGCATTCTATTTACAAGTTGTAGCCATTTATACCAATTGTATTTGTTATTGGGCACACAAATAAATGACTTTTAAGGCGTTTTTAACCTTCCATCCACAAGGTGACGATTTCTGGCACACACACTGCAAGGTGGGGTCTGTTATGACCCCCAAAAGTCTTTGATTTTCAAGGATGAAATATCCAGATTAAGTGCATTATTATGGATATTGAATTAAATACCATCCATTTAAAGGTTAAGCAATGAAAATAATTTGGAAACATGCTAAAAAATTCTATAATACCCAAGAAACCCAAGACATCATCATCCCCATACCCTTATCCTGCCTATCACAGAGTCAGGTCTGCAGTGTCTAATCCTTTACTCCTGCCTATCTCCCAATAGGTCCCCATCCACCCCAGACCCTACCATATCCTTATGGACATCCTGCTCCCACGCCTGCTTTAGTACCCAGTATTTCCAACCAGCCACCCATATTGGTACTAACTTGGGTTGCATTGCTTAACCAGAAATAAAATATGCTAATTACTTAGGAAACCTACTAACTTCCCTAGATAGGTAACAAAAACATGGGAGAACAGGTACTCAAAGGTTGGTTGAGATTGGAGAAAGTGATACATGTGTAGACACAATTTTGTAGGTCTGGGGTCTGCTGAGACCCCACCTTGTGGATGGAAGGTTAATGATGTGTTTGTACATTGAGGCACTACACACCACTTATAATTTCTTGAATTTATTATAGTAAATATTTTGTGTAACGTAGTAATCATACAGTTAAAAACTGACAAAAGCAACTAAGTTTCTTGCAAAGACCACCAACTACTGAGGACTGACGTCAGAGGTGTCCCATTACCGATATGACCGTTTTAGTGGGAAACTTTAATTTGGACTTTAACCCTTCACAGGACCGCAATTTTCAAATACCCTATTGAGCTTGCACATTTGCCTCATTTGGCCATGTATCATAATTATTGCCTCTGTATCATCTTCGTCGACGTTCACCACTAACCCTCTATTGTGTAGTGGCAGTTGATTTCCAGAAGGCAGACTAGGCGCTGGAGTGGCGCTTTGTCCAGTGACCGGGGTAATTTGACCCCATTGCCCCTAGAAGTTATGCCTCTGCTGCCACCTTCTGCATCCCTTTTCTATGACGATAATAAGCATGCCCTATTTCGTTCCCTACACTTAGAGCATTTGGGAAAATGATGTAAACGTAAAACTTAAACCGTAAAATTTATGCCGTCAAAGTCTTTTAAGTGATGTTCGTCTGCTAAACTGTACTTAAAGCCTGGTACACATTATTCAAGTAGAAAAAAGCAAGTAGGACGTAAAGTGGCAAGTTGCCACATGTGAACCTAGCTGAGATAGGCAAGTAACCAAGTAAAAAGGCAAGTAATAAAATTAAAATCCCTTCCAATTTTTCAGGCAAGTAACGCCTTCCCACAATCCCTCCCTGCTAAAATACTGGTTGCTGCTGGAACGAATATTTATCAGAAAAAGTTAGTGGGACTTGCAGAGCGTTTGTCGGCAGGCAGCTACTTAATAAATCCGCAAAATGTTTAGTTTTAAAATGTCACATTGGACTGAAGAAACTACAGTGAAATTCGTTTCTGAATATTTGAAACATGAGTGCCTATGGAATGTTAAATCTGCACTATATAAAAATAAACAAATTTGGCAATTGGCATATAGAAATTTAGAAAATGTCATGAAGTCATTCATAAAGTTCTGAAATATTCTTTAGGATATTCCATTTCAAGTTCTTTGAGTAACACATTTGTAGCTCCAAGTGAATCTCACCTGTCTATCCATTTTCTTATCCATATCCTCTGTTTTCACCCTTCTTAATTTCTACCTCCAATTCTTTCAAAATAATTTTAATCCCCATATTTATCACCAATGCTATTTGATGTCTATAGCAGGGTTGTAATGCTCTCGTCTTGACAGCTTCTCAACAATGAACTTGCCAGTAAACAGTGATTTTCTACTTGCCTCATCGTGGCAAGTGACACGCCACATATCATGTGTCACTTGCTCTTTCTACTTGAATAATAGACATTTTGAAATTTCTCATAATGTGGTTATTTTTGAGACGAGAAGTAAAAAGCCTTCTCGTCCTTCCCAGTCGTCTTCAATAAAATAAGGACGAGAAAATCACAAATAATCGCCCTCCTTCCTGACTTTTATTTATGATTTTCACGTCCTTATTGTATTGAGGACGACTGGGAAGGATGAGAAGGCTTTTTACTTCTCATCTTTCGTCCCAAAATGACCACGTTAGGGGAAATCGCAAAATCCCTAATGTGTATCAGGCTTTACAAATAGCGGCAGCATCAAAAAACAACAACATAAAATTTAGTGCATGCATGTGTCGCTAACTTATGTCTGAATTTTAAAAATCAAACGGAGTTGGTAAAGATATAGCCTAAAACACGTCGATTTGTAGGGCACTAGTGTTTTGTTTTTAATTAATATCAATTTTTTATTATATGGTAAAGGGAATTTTCAGATATTTAGAAATTTGAGCTTGTCCCCACCCAGAAATTTATAAATTATTCAACTGATTAGAACATGCCAGGAAAACATAGGCTGCCCCTTATACAATGCTGCACCACGAAGTATAGGTGTCACACAGAGCATACGTGGTTATAGGAGTAATTCATTATTCTGCAAGTGCCACAGTGTAGCGCCCTAGTCTGGCAACCCTACATTTTAAATATACTGTACATGCCCCAACTATAGCTAGGTAAAACGCAAATGTAAAAAATTTTAAGTATGCTGAGTTTTACGTTTACGTCGCTTGCTCAAACTCTCTAATACAGTATTTCTAATACAATGGAAACTTACTTTTACTGTTGGTCAGTGAATCTCTGTATGGTACAGCACTGATGAATTTCTTTAAATTTTGTGTTTTATGACTTGATAATTCTTTTTCACCTTCCTCCCAGTTATATGATGAATCCTAAGAAAACAGTACATCATATTCATATCCAAGTAGAACACAATTACACATTGCAACTGAAACCGATTTCCATAAAACATAATTTTCATCCATTATTTAGATGTTCATTATATCAGACGAAGATGGTCAGGTTTTGAAGTCTTGTCAGGTATCAAAGTCTTGTCATTGCACTAGTGGTTGGTCATGTGCTTAATCCAAGAAACAAATGTGTACTCTAAGCACCCTGTTCGCATCATGGTAGGTGAACCATCTCTAAGGGTTACTTCAGAGGCCGGGGTCTGTGAATGGTAGTGCCATTGCTTTGGTGCTTTGGGCAATGTAACAGCCTTCATAGGTACCCTACTACAGTAAACGCTAGAAATGTTAACTGGTGCCCGCTTGTTCGCTCCATAGAGCATTTGCACCTTTGAATTTTAAACATTAGGGAGATTGAGTGAATCATCCTGAGTTGTTGTTGTTTGTTGCAGTTTAAGGTCCCGTCAACTACGAGGTCATTAGAGATCCGTTCACTGTATAGTTCTAAAGCATATGCTGCACAGACACTACACTAATGTGACGATTATTGGGTATTAGCTTTCCCGAGCGACCACCCATGTCAGTACTAACTGGGCTTGCATTGCTTAACTTCAGTGATCAGACAAGAACTGGTGTGTCCAACGCAACTCGCCGCTGCCTAATCGTCCCGAGAGGACGAAACGATAAGGAAGAGACGATTTTTCATGGGATGGTCGCCATCAAAAAAGTTTGAGCAGATGGTTTATGGTATTCAGATATAGAGCCTAGATCAGTGGTGGCGAACCATTTTTTTGAAGACGGGGCATAATAACACGAAAAAAAAACCAAATAGTTGTCCGTGGGTCAGTTGCAATCACTATTTAATATTATGAATAAAAAGTTATTATTAATAATGAATAAATTAGCTTATTAAAGTAGCAAATAGAGAACATCATCATAATGCCCTTATCCTGCTTGTGGCAGGATCGGGTCTATGGGTTCTAACCCTCCTGGCCCCCGTTCAACCAACACACTATAATATGATAAACTAGATATGATTCACGTTCGGGTCACTTAAAATTGCCCAATGGGTCACAGGTTTACCACCACTGGCCTAGATGATCCATCCAATAGCAGACGACAAACTTAGGTGCGCATGCTCACCAAATATAATCGGATACACTAACAAGGACAATAATGGCCAATTTATCGTACCCAACTATAGCTACCAAATGAAACGATATTTGGTGCGCATGCGCCGTAGGTTTTTCTTCTGATATCAGGTGTATCATCTACGAGGACGATGCGCTCAATCTCCCTATTTACTAATGACAAAACACTGAAGTGAGCCTTTAAATACTACACGTAACTACGACACGTGACAGATCAGCCAATTCACCACTTTTCGTGACACTGGACAAAAGCTATTATGTCACCCCAAATCAAAATATACTTGAAATGCAGCGTGGAACTTTGTGCAATTGCAAATCATACCACCTTTCTGAACTGCTACCTATTCATTACAGTAGAGTTGAGTGGAAAAATCTATCAACTGTTGAGTTGTGAGGAGTTCCTACAGTTATAACAGCATTTACATCAGTTACAGCATTACAGCAGTTACATATATTCGAATGGATGGGATTGATGTCCCAGATGCTAAGAATGGTCAGGACACCAAACTGTGAAATGTCCTCTAAATGGTGGCCATTTCCTGTAAGTAGCTTCACCAATCTCTTGCAACTAGCATGATGTCAGCTGACTGATAGGGCAAGATGTTTTCTTTTTCATGTCTTTAATGCTGGCAACGCCAGGATAAATCTTTCCCAGAATATTAAACATCTACAACAGGAAGTGAACATTTTGTTTAAATGAGCTGCCCCTAAAATCTGGCATTAGTTGTCCACTAAACCAGGAGTGACAAACCTATTTCTGCTGCTGTGCCAAAAATTTAAAAAGTTATAATTTTTGATGTACTAACGTTCCACATAAGGTAGTTTGGGTATGTTACATAGAAGTTTCACTCTTCACACAATATGTGAATTGCCCTCTTGTTAACTCTGTATTTTATGGATTGCCCCATAGCTAAAAGGCAAAAATTAATAAATTACAAAAATTATCTGGTTTCCCTTAACTGACCCAATTTCAATATTAAAGTGATAACTCATTTCCTCCAATTAACCTTTTAATTTTCTCAAATTTTTATTAGATTGTGATAAAACCCTTTCCTCATCTGCTAAATGTTTTCAAACATATGACCCATTTCTAAAACCCTACACTATTGGTCCAGCCCCTGATCCCAATCTATCACCCCACTCTAATGGACCAATAGGAAAAGATGGGAAATGGGAGAAAGAAGCCCAGTCACACCAAAAAGGGTATATAAAGGTGTGAAACAACTTATAACCAGTACTGTAGTCCTGGAGTCCAGTCCTGTAGTCCTGGAGTCCAGTCCTGTAGTCCTGGAGTCCAGTCCTGTAGTCCTGGAGTCCAGTCCTGTAGTCATGTAACCAAAAAAAAATCAGAGTCCAGCAGTCAGTAATCATCTCCCAGTGAGGG